>VXBQ01010104.1:272377-319473 GCA_013400175.1 Phainopepla nitens
CGGGCTGCCCCGGTGCCGCGGCGCCCGCCGGCTGCGGCTCGGGCAGGGCAGGCAGCCAGCGGGATATATTTAGCAACAGCAACAAAACAGGCAGCGGGATCAGCTGACTGAGGCAGGGAGCTGGCGCATGGGTTAGTGTCAGACAGCACATCTCCCGTGCTGGGAACAGGCAGCAGGGAGCGGGGCAGAGCCTGCAGCCAGGGGAGACGACAGCCGCCCGTGTCCGCAGCCCGCAGGTAAGGGGAGGGGGGCTGGCCAGGGGCTGTGTCCTGGGGGTCGCTAGGAATAGACGGGATGCTGGTAGCCAGGGATGCTCGAGGCATGGTGGAGGGGGGCTCCAGGGCAGCGGGTCCTGCTCCTCGGGGGCCGCAGGTGACGGGGAGGTGACCTCGGCCGTGCCAGCGCGGTGCCCAGGGCGGAGGGGATCGCATCCGGGCGGGACCTCATCCAGCCCATCATTTGGGAGAGTTTTACTGCAAATAGGTAATTTAATTTCCTTCCGGGGGAAGGGCGTGTTGGCAGGACAGCTGCTGATCGGCGCTATCGTGATCTAACACGACATGCCCGTGCCCCTTACCGGGAGCATCGGCCGCTCTCATTGCCGGGCCCAGACTCTGACACTGCCGAGCTCAGGCAAGCTGGGAGGGAAGGAAGGAACAAGTCTTTTCTTTGAGGCTTGAAGACATGAGAGAAACACAGCAGGCAGGAAAAAGGATAATAAAAAGGCCCGAAGGTTTAAAACAAGCATCTCCTGCTCTCAGGTCAGCAGATCCCAGCTTGGCTGGCTTTAGCAGTAGCACCTGAGAAAAACCAGGGAGGGCCAGCAGCAGCCTGGGGAGGGATGGGCACCCGGCGAGCTCTGCCCTGGGCTCGGCATGAGCTGCTCATCTGTCCTCCGTGTGTGATCTGCAGCTTTGCAGGGAGGTTCAACAAAGCCAGATTTATTTCCAGCAATGACAAGCAAGGCATTAAAATAGCTAGCAAAGCACTTTTGCGTTTAATCACACAACAAAGCTATATTGTGTCTGCAGATTAGTCACATACAAATTTCATTGGGGCAAGCAGTAAAAAAAAAAAAAAAAAANCAAAAAATCCAGGCTATGTGGTCGTTTCTGCCGGAAGGGGAGATAAGCAAAGCACAGGGGGGAGTGTTTGGAGGGTAAAAAAAAAAATTAGTTAGAAAAACAAGTTAGAAAACACTGCAGCGCAAAATATACTGAAATATTTGTAATTCAATATATTTAATTGAATGCTGGGAGCAGTTTGATGTAAATCCTTCCTAAAAGGAGATGAAGATGACTATTTGAATATAAAGGACATGAATAAATCCCTTTGACTCTATGTAAGCACTCAAGGGAGGACCTGCCTCTCCATAACTACATTTATGAACTGTGGACATAACTGACCCTGTACATTCTCACCTACATCTCTAGAAGAGACCACTGTAATGTTGCTTTACTTAGGTGGTACTCCCCACAGGGGCAGGGCAGCTCCTGTTGGGTTCAGCTCCTGCCTGCTTGGACTAAGGGTGAAGTCAGAGCCCTGTCACAGTGAACAGACATGAAGCATTAAATCAGGAGAGTAGTTCGTGCCTTGCTGCTCCAACAAGGGCAGTGAGACAAACTCATGTCCCTGCCCCACACCTCTCCAGCTGTGCTCCCTTGCATTGCTTCAGGAGGGAGCACCATTGCTGATGTCCTTAATGAACCTTCTATTTACAGCCACATTTAATGACTTGGCTTCTTTGGTACATTTATGTGTTTCTTCTTTATGAAGCCATGGATATAAAAGTACTGCCAACAAACTTTTAAAATGCAGTTTTTGTTAACAGCCGTGTTTACCACAAGAAGACATCAGGTGGCTCAGGTAGAAACAAGCCCAGGATTTCTTTACCACAGCAGGTTTTCACATGCTGATTGTGTCTGCTCTGTTCTTTGCAGCCATGGCACCTCGGATCAGACTGAGCCTTTCAAAGCCTCTCCCAACCATACGGGAAACCCACGAGGAAGCGATGGAGGATCCGAGCAGCAACCCAAAGCCTGCGGGAAGTGCTGCAGCCAGCCCAGACTCGTACTCCAGTGATGACTACATCCAATCCATCTGCCACCTTGCCAGACCCACCTTCCCAGCCCTCCTGGAAAGCAGACGTAAGGGTCAGGACAGAAGGACCCTGAAGACCCTTGAAGATGTGTCAGGTTCTCCACCGCTTGTGGGGACACAGCAGGAAAGGTCAAAATGTAAATTGACCAATTTCATCTCAAATGTGATGCCCCTGGGAAAAGTCCCACCTGCAGAAACCGACTTTTGGTCCAGAGAGGACCCCCTGGAACAAATTTACACCAATGCAGGAAATCTTTGTTCCTCCAAGGTTTCTTCCTATGGTGAAAGTGCCAGCACTGGTTACTCACAGTGCAACTCTTCTGTCCCAAATGGTGACCTTCATCCCACAAACCTGGAAGAAAAAAACACAGGGAAAACCAGTTTTCCACGAGTGTTCAGTTTTCCAAGGCTCCCCTCCCCAAGACCAGTTCAGAAAGAAGCAGTATGCTCAGAGCTGAGGTATCTCAGAAGGGATGAGGGAACAGTTTTAGGGAATAACCACAGTCAGAAAGAAAATGGCCCCATGTTCATTAACACTGAAGAGCTATTGGCAGCCAGAGGGAAGGTGGTAGGAAACCCAGCCCAGCCCTGCTCTGTAAGAAGGCAGAATTTGTTCAATACAGCAGGCATAGATGAAAAGGAAGGAAGACAAACTTCTCACTGTGACAAAAATGTCATGGGTGATGTTCCCACTAAGCAGAGATACTTCGAGTCTCTCCAGGTACCTAAAAAAGCCACTATCCATAACTGGATTTCAGAGCACAGATGCATCTGGAAAGAAGCAAAGATAAAAGCTTGTTTGCTCCCAGCCATTGCTGAAGTGTGAAGAAGTAGCTGCTTAGAATAATTTTATTCACAAGATATAACCACCCTGTGCTCTAGAAGCTCTCCCTGGAGTCCTTACACAGAAAACATGGCTTGAACATGCATGCGAGTCAGGCAGACTCTTGTGATCCATCATATCCCTCATCCATGGGCAAAGGGACAATTCAGAGTCTTATCTGCTAAGGAAACAGCAAGCAGTTTTCATTTTGGAAAGGCAGCAGTTCATAAAGCATCTCCTCCCACCTACTGCCTAGAGCTGCCCTGAGCACGAAGAAAAGCTGGAGAGAGCTGGAGAGAACACAAATCCCATCTGTGCTGGAGAAGTGGGAACACTGAAATACCAGTGCTTTCCAGCCAATGCCAAGCAGCCAGATGTTGCTGACAACAACAACTGTACACTTGGGTACAGTTATTCAAAAAGGAACCCTTTGCCCAAGGCTCAGACAGTATGAAATGCACTCTCTGTGACACATATATTTACTGGGAGACCCATCATAGATCCCTGCCTCAGCACCAGGATCCCACTGCAGAAGTCATCCATTAGAGCAGTACCATAAAGAAATATTTCTTAAAAATCATAAGAAGTCTTTTATGAGGATTTACTGGAGGGCAACGTGGAGAATATTACAACTCCTTGGGTGGGGGTTTTCCTGGTGCTTACCCTGGCACAGCTCTCTTCCCTTGACTTACTTCCCTTGACTCTGTTCCCTGGGCTTACCCCTGGCAGGAGGAGAGCTGGGAGCCCTGGTGGGCATTGCTGTACCAGCGCTGTGGCTGTTGTGGAGCCAGCTGTAAACAGGCATCATGTTGGACTCTGCACTGTCACAGCCAGGCTGCACACCACGGGCACCCACGGGATTTGCTGCTCAGGTGTGGGAGCCCCATGAGCCCACTCAGAGCTCTGCAGGCTCAGAAGATCAGCCTTGGCTGAGAGGCAGCCTAGGGATGCTGGGCTGGTGCTCATAGAACCTGATCGTGAAATAATAACTTGTGTTTCCCTTCATACCTCTGCTTCTGTATTCTCACCTATCTGACCATGCTGATGATGTTGACTGAGTTTTGCTTTGTGATGTGAGACTGAAACATGGAAAAAACAAATGTGCATGTCCCAGCCATCCAGCACACAGCATATACAAACAATTCATGTTGATGGTACTGCTACATGGGATGTCTGTAGGACGAGAAGCGTTCCCACAAGGCTGGGAGGTCCTGGCTTGGGGTAATGGGCACATGCCCAGGCCATCCCTCACTGCCACACAGAGACTTCGTCAGAGAAGCTGCCATTGGAACTTTCTCCTGCAGTCAGAGCAACCTCACCCACCTGTGTCTGCTGCCACACTCTCCATAGCCAGTCAGGAGAGGCAGCTGAGAAAACTGCAAAGCAATACCAGCCTAATTATTACTACTACTAGGAATAAATGTTTTGGCACAGCAGAGAGCAGAGGGACCAGGTTGTTTGCTCAACAGCAGCTAAGATGAGAAACAGCACTGGAAAGCTGCAATTATAAAAATGCTCACAAGTGATTTCCAAACCACCCTCAAGCAGATTAAATGAAAAAGCAACTTCTACTTAGTACCAACATGAGTGTAAATATGCTCAAGGATCAAAAGGTGAGAGTGTTTGAGCTTCTCATCCTCACATATCTTACCTCAAATATTTTTTTCTCCTGTTGAAACTCATTAGTGCTATGGAGCTGAGCTGCTTCTCAGATCTGTTTTTGGACTAACCACACTGCAAAAACAGAAGTGAAGGTGGCTCCAGCGTTCATTAAAGCCGATGGAGAAAGTTGAACCCAGGAGGTCCCAGCCTGCTCTGCCTTCTCCACACCTGTCCCTCCCTTCTCAGGTAAATGCTGGGGTTTAAGCAATGCTTGTCCTCACTGCTCTGCTGTCATTTAAATTTCTCTCCATGTGAATATTTATGACTCTAATGCCTAACAAGTCTTGTGCCAACTGCATGTATCACTGCTTTTGACAGAGGAAACAAATAAAATCCTTCCATCCAGTTGTTGTTTCCATTCTGCATTCCACAGGGGATTATTTTTAGTGCTGGGCTGATCCACAGCACATGGGCTATGACTTGCCATGCAAACACCTTCTCACTCTACCAGGTCACCAAAGGCCTTCACACCTCACTCCTTCAGCAGCTGCTGCCCACTACTGTGATTCCTTCTCCACTGCCATATAATCCTGGAAGTCTCTACACCCCTGAAACCCATCACCTTTTCTCTCCAGAGCAAAGAGGCACAGCAGCAGATGAGAGCTGCAACCCAGGACACGCTGGGAAAAGCTCCATCTCCTTCATGTAGGACTGGGAGCAGGTTGTGGGGGCTGGCTGAGGTGATGGCAGGGTTTGGCTCAGAGCTGGGGACATTTAAAAACACAGTCTTAGTTCAGGTTTGCTCAGCAGGGGCTGTTATGTGCCCGTGGAGCACCAGGAGTTTGGAGTTAAGTGAAGCCAGGTTTGGAGCAATGAAGCTTTGGAGGGAACTGGCTCTTTCTGGAGAATACATTTTCTTTAGTGAAAACTGAGATTCTTTGGGGTTTTGCAAGAGGAGCCAAAGCTGCTGGGATGCAGCAAAGATGGGGGCAAAGAGACATGGGCAAATTAGGGTCATAGAAATGGCAAGGCAGGGAAGGGAAGAGGGAAATGTGAGGCTGGTGGTGCCAGTGAGTGAGCAGGGCAGCTCCCAGCAGGAGGGGCATGCTGAGTGGCAGGGCCAGGAGCCCTAGGCTGAGGGATTGCAGCTGTGCAGTAGAAGCAGTGACAGGTAAGAAAAGCTGGTTTAACACAGGACAGGCAGCAGATAGGGAGCTGTCTATTTTATTGTTTCTATTCAGGTTCACTTAAATCCTATTTTGAAAAACACAGTTCTCACCTTCTTTGCCATTGGCTCTGTTGGAAATGACCATGTTGGTCCTTGTGAAATCACTGCACAATTAAATATGCACCAGTTCCCTGGATAAGGCAGTTCTGCAGCTGTACAACATCACCCACCTGCTGCAGATGTACTTTGGGCTGGCTCAGGGAGGGGATGTAGATTTGGGCAGCCTTGTCACTCCCCTGTCACAGCCTCTCTGCCCCCCAGCTGCTAAGCAAGCCTGTAGTCCTACCAAAGGAAAAAAAAATCAGATGCTGTTGGGTGGGACAACGTGGCCTGTAGTTATACAGCACTTTTCTCCCTGTTCACCCCCATGGATGCACACCTGGAGCATCAGAAAATGCTCCCCCTCTGCAGAACAGCCCCTGAGGAATCACTGGTCAGGATAAGCCTGCAGAAGTTGCTGCCTGTTCAGAAGTGCTTCCAGACAAGAAAGAAAACCTTATCGAGGAATTTAGGTCACAAAGAGAGATAAAAGCTGTGCTGCTTCCATGGCCAATCTCATGGCAGGCTCTGCATTTGAAGTCACCGGCAGAAAAATCTCATTTATTGAGATCATCAGAACTGCCAAAGGGATTTGGATTAATTTGAATGGGGAATTGGTATCCAAATCCCACCGGCAGCTTTCAGTCTCAGACTTCACATCCAGTTCACAGGCAAACTGTGAGCTAACATGGCAATTTTGCTTGCATGATCATGCAGCCTCTTCCTGCTGCAAACGGTAAATGCATTTGGACACGGAAAATCATGACCAGAATTTACAAACCAGAGACGGCGAGGCAGAAAGAAAACTGTCCCACTCTTTCCTCAGATTGTTGTCTTTAAATGACAAAGATACCGATCAGCTGAAACCAAAGGCGAGGAAGCAACAGCTCCACGAGCCTCTCTGGTGATCAGACCTGGTGCAGTGCAGGAGCTGCTCAGAAACTCCTACAGCAGCCACAGCACAGAGAGCCTCACCCACCCAGCTGGGGCCTTTCTGTGCCCACACAGACAGCCAGCAGGAGAGATGTTGATAAACAAACTAAAATATGAGCCAGTGCAGCGTGATTACAGGCAGGATACGCCATGAACGGGGCTCGGCTCTCGGCCGCGGATTGTAATGCGAGGGACAAGCGGGAGCAGATCGAGTGCTGCACACAAACGGGGAGATGCTGCAGGGGGATGAGCGAGGCTAGCAAAATCGGTTTCTAAAAAGGTCTTTGACTCTGAAGTTGAGATTAAAGCAGCTATTTTTGATTTCAGAAAAAAAATCCAACTCGCAAAGCTCCAAGGAAAACTTAAAGCTCCCACCTTTTAAGGAGATAAGACCTGAGCCTGAGGCAAAAGCCAGGATGCCTCAGCTGAAGGCAGGGGCTTTGTGGGTGATGCTTCAGGCTTTCCCCCTGCCCTGAAGTGCCTGCATTTGGGCCTAATTGCTTATTGAGGGTATATTTTAATCAACTTTGAGCCTTACTAAGTGGGCACTAACTCCATTTATCATGGTGCAGAATGAAGTTAAACTGCATTTAGTGACTAAGCAGGAATCCCTTAGCTTTGAATGAAACCTTGACTGAACCATCAGCAATGTGATTAATGGCAAAGTGTTTTGTATTTCCATTTAACCACGGGCAGAAGAGAGCTCTGAAATGATGGCTGGAAGCTTTACTGCTTGTGTTTGAAGAGCCAGAACATTGAGGCAAGCTCTCTGCCTTGCTCACAAGGGCCCATGTGTGTTTTTGTGGCTGGCATCACTTATGTGGGCCACAGTTGACAGCAGGGATGACCCCTGAAGTGCCACATCATGGGCTTGTGGCCTTTCCCCATGCTCAGGGATTCTCAAGTATAATCTAATTTGCTTGACACGAGTTAGAGTTGATGCAAAATACATGTTGTGTAAATAGAGAGATATTGTTCCTGGTAATTGCAGCCTTCCTGGAATTAATGGACCTGGAGGCAATGCTTCCTAGGACTGTTGCAAAGAGCTGTAGAAAGACTGGGCATTTTTAGAATACCAGCTTGTTGCCACACAAAGTTTGACCAAATGCCATTTAAATCAAAGGGAGCCTTTTAGTGCTTTGGAATGGGCTTGTAATGGGAATAATTTTCTGTTTCATTTAAAGCACGGATTTCTAATAGCAGCTGATGAGGAAAATCAAATTATTAGTTTATTTGTGTGTATTAGCATCATATCAACTGTTTCTTGTCTTTGCTTTTAAATTAACCTAGCTGAAAGCCCATCAGCCTGCTGTGAGCTTAGAAAAAGCTGTGTGTAAACCACAAGGCTTTATCTGCCTGTGCCTCACACACCTGCAGTGGCTTTGTCCCTCATGATCAGCAAATCCCTGCTCTGCAGAGTGGGTGGTCACGCTCAGTGAGAGCAGAAGGAGCCAGTAGGGACACTGCCACCCAATCTGGCAGCACAATGTGACATTTGCAAGTCAGCTGTGCTTAGCTGGATGTTTTGTTATGTTTTCCTGGATGGCGAATTTGTGGGAGAGAAAATTATTTGTACCAGAGGTGCTGGGCTGCTCTCTAAAACTCCTTGAAAGGAGACTGTAGCCAGCTGGCTGTTGGTCTGTCCTCCCAGGTAACAAGTGGCAGGACCAGAGGAAATGGCCTCAAGTTGTGCCAGGAGAGGTTTAGATTAGGTATTGGGAAAAAATTCTGGATGGATTGTCAAGCCCTAGAACTGCCAAGGGAAATGGTGGAATCACTGTCCCTGGAAGTGTTCAAAAAACTTGTAGGTGTGGCACTCGGGAACGTGGTTTAGTACTGGGTTTGGCAGTGCTGCGCTGAAGTCAATGATCTTAGAGGGCTTTTCCAACTTTAATTATTTTATGTTCTTATCTCTTTGCAATTCACTCAGTGAGCACTGGCTGAGCTCCGCTATCTCGGCTTCAGAACAGGGAGATGTCACATCCCAAGTGTCCAGGCTCCAAAGCAATTACACAAGAAATACCAAATTGGCTCCAGATGTTCTTCACATTCCCCCTCAGGTCATGCTACAGAAGCATCAAAAACTGCACAGAATAAATGGTGACATTGGCTCACAAATGCCCCTCATGGTTGTTTAGCTGTGCCAGCCTCCCACCAGGCCCTGCTGAGCCGGGGGCTGTGTAAATGCACAGAGGAGCCATCCCTGACCTGCTGAGCCTACAGGTCATTCCAGTCTCATTAGAGGGATGGGCTGGGAGCTTCAGATTGAGGTTGATTTGCACAAAGAGCAAAGGAACCTGCACCTGGTCCTTGCTCACAGAGCCAGCTGTGGAAAACAATAAAAAATAGAACTGGTCTTTACGGGAAGCAAATACAAGCACAGGCCTGATCATGCCCAGTTTTGAATCCAGAAACATCCAGGTCCGACTCCAGACCCCAGTTTAGGACAGATGGGTGTCTAACAACTGACACTGTCTGCAGGTAAGAAGAGTTTGGTGGTATAAGTAATGCAGGTGAGCTCCTGCCCAGAAGAGCTGATAGGGATGGGCCAGAGTGGCTGCAGCTGGGACTCTGCTGCTGCTCCCACCTGGTTCAGTCTCAGCTCTCTCCAAAACATCACTACACCTGTTCCTTCAGTGACTACAAGCCAGACTGTGGTGACATTTGAGCTGCTCAGTCAGTGTTCTGCTTTCCTTCAGGTGTGCTGGGGTGTGAGGCATCCCCAGCCCTCCAGGGATGGTGACATACATCCCTGCCTCAGATGCCAAGTTCTGTGTTGACCCTCCATGCTGCCTCTGCTCAGACCTGGTTTGCTGGAACAAGGGCACACAGACAGAAAACAACACAGCCTCCTTGCTGTGCAGGGTCAACTCCTAGAATTAATTGCTGCAGGATGTCAACAAGATAAAATTCAGCAGGATTCAAGAGAGGATTAGACAGTCCTGTGATCAGGAACATTTGTGCAATGCTAACTGGGTCAAAGAAATACAAGACAAATTAAGTGTTCTGCTTCCCTGAAGGGCTGAGCTGGTACCAGCTGGGTTTAGAACAGATTCCTCCCCACCTCCCTTTCTCAGTCTTTTTATAGCAACAAGCAAATAGCAAGATCTATTGCAAAGTGTCTTCTCTTCCCTTGGAATAATAAAGCATTGCCTGCTCTGGGAAGTCCTCGAGACCAAAGTGACAACTGATCCATGCTACAGTGCTCAGCAAAACCCTCCCCTTGTCATTTCAAAGGCAGAAAATGAAAGGTTCCTTTCTCTGCTGCCTCTAAGCTTCAGATCAACAATTTCTCAAGAAGGGAATGAACCACACAATAAACTGGCTGCAGATATGCTGCTTGTGTCTCCATCCTGAAATTCTTTTCTAAGCATAATTAACCAAATCAATTATATAACTGTATAATAGTGTTAACTAGAAAAACATGTGGGGTAAATAGCTGGATCCAGAAGGCAACAGTGGTACTCTAGGGAAGTGTCAGGGGGATACTGGGAGTGATGGTTTCCACCACCAAAGGGAGCAAAAGAGATTGGGTCTTGCAGCAAGGAAAAAGAGGAGCAAAATCCCCAGGATTCTGGAATAGAGTTCCCTCTCCAGGTTGGCAGATACTCACCAGGTGCTCCAAGGTGGGACTTGCCATGGAGGTAGAAGGTGGAGGCTGGGGTGCCCAGTATAACTTTTTCCTGGATTTTATTTTTCAGTAGAAAGATGCTGACAAACATCCATAATCTCTGCACATTTTTCTGACACATAAAAGTGCTCCTGGCACAATTGGCCAGCAGGCACAAGGCACTGCATGTGACAGCAAGGGCAGGCAGCTGCTCTGAGCACATCGGTTCACTTCATTAAATTTCAGTCTTCAACAACAGGATTCTGAGAGAAAAGTCTCGCTGAGGCTAATGCTGGCAACAGAAAATCACTTGGTGATCTCAGACAGGCAGCAGAAATCTTTGGATTCTGTGCCCAGAGACAAAGCCTCCTTCCTACAGTCCATTGCAGGTGATACAAGCTGGAAAGGAAAACATGTCAGCATTTAAACATCATCCCATTAGGCTTGGCAAAATTTGTGATGCCCATTGTGTTCAAAATTTTCATAGTATCATAGAATGGTTTGGACCTTAAAGATCATCTTATTCCAACCCCCTGCCATGAGCAGGGACACCTTCTACTAGACCAGGTTTCTCCAAGCCCCATCAGTCTGACCTTGGGTATTTCCAGGGATGGAGCAGCCACAGCTTCTCGGGAATCTTTGCCAGGGCCTCACAGGGAAGAATTTCTTCCTAATACCCAATATAACCCTGCCCTCTTCCAGTTTGAAGCCACTCATTTTCTTATTTGCTGCCCAAATTGACAAAGAAACAAACCCTCCCCAAACCACTCCACCACATTTCATTGCATCTAATATTAATTCTAGCAATTTAATTTCAGAAGGAAATTCAAAGTGTTTTTATTGTTTCTCTTTTCCCTGTTCTTCCAGAAATAGCAATGGCTAATGTGGCCTGTCCCACTTTGTCAGACTCTGAGAGCTGTAGGGGCTGTGAGGTCCCAGCTATCAAAGTAAACATTATTAGCCCTTATTAGAATTCCTTCCTTTCTCATCAACAGTATCAAGCACCACCTTTACACGTAGTTTGTCACATGTTTGGGGTTTTTTTAAGAGAAATGTTTTTTGATTGGACCACAATAAAACAGTTGGACTCTTTGATTTTACTGCTGCTGGTACAAGCGCTTACATCCTGACCCACACGAGCTCCCAAGGTCTCTCAGCTCCATTGTACTTCAACAGACAGCATAGACTTAGCTTCTTTATGGATCAGAACCTTTGCAGATGTATTTGAGATGTCATTGCTCCCAGAACCTTGTACAGACTGTTCCAGGCCAGCAGCACAGTACTATTAAAATCACCATGAAAACAAAGCTGGTTCTCTCCTGGGGTCAGGAGGGAACCAGCCCCCCTGACAGACTGAAGGCACATTGCTCATCCTGCTGTGGAGAGGAGCTCAAGGCAGGACAAGGCCATGGCTCTGTACTCTCCTCAGACCATTTGATCTAGCTGAATGCAGAGCAATTTTACCCTTGCTAAGGTGCCTCAGCCCATGGGATGAGATTCTCACCTACAGGACAAGAGGGAGTAGAACCAATCCCAGAGTCCAAGCTGCAGGCTGCAGGTGTGACCTGCTCCACCACCCAGACACCCAGGACCTTCAGCTAATTACTGGCTTTTGGAATTATTTCTGCTTTCTGTAGAATGGGAATCATTCCTGCTTAGGGGAAGAAGATTCATAGGATTAGCTAAACATAAAAGAAAAAATAATTATATAGAAACAGTTTTCAGAGCAGCAAAGAATCACAGAGGTAAAAGAGGAACACAAGTCGCAGTACCAGGTGGTTCTTTCTCTTTATTCATTTCACCCGTCCCTACAGGACATGAGTAATACACAGACAAAAGTAAGGGAAAGACTGGCTGACTCCTGAGGATGATGTAACAAGTTGAAACTGCAGTTTTCACACCATCAAATTGAAAGCTTAATTAAATTGTACAGCCACACCAGAGACTTGGCACTGGACCCAGCAAAAATGCAAACTCAATTCAGTGGAATGTGAATCCTGTGTTGGGTGCCACAGGTCAGACACTGCCCTCGTGCCTGCAGGGCTCTGGGGGGTTAGGGCAGGTCTCAGGGAAGACAGGCTGTTCCACATGCACACGTGGTAACTCCATTTTTCTGTACTCCTGATTATGTTTTCCCAGTGAAAGCCCAACGGAATCAATGGAAAATTTCCTGTTGGCTGTTTCGGGCCAAGACCCAATTTCTGCTTTTTGTTCATCTCCCTCCTCCCTCACGGGTCTGTGGATAAATGATTGCATCTGAGGGAGAAAATGTTACACAGGGTAATCCATATCCTTTCTGTAGTCTATTACCTCAATTTACACCAGAAATACTCCTAGTTTACTACCTGCAAGCATTAGCAGGCAGAGCCCCCACTTACACAGGGGTACAGCCTCTCAGGGAACAGCTAAGGCACTAAAAACCTTCAGCTGCGTCACACACCAACTTAAAACACTGCAAGGGACATGCAGTGTCAAAATACATAAATCTGTGAAGGCAGAAACTGAAAATCAAAGAGCAGTTGAAGGGAAGGCGTGTTTGATTTGATCTTGTCTCACTGGGCAATGCATGTAGAGTTTTACTGGATGTAGTTGTTATTATTCACTGGAAAACTGGCCAGCCATTAACCCAGCACTGCCAAGCCCACCATGTTCCCAGGTGCCATAGCTAAACATCTTTTAAATCCCTCCTGGGATGGCTACTCTGGGAAGTCTGTTCCAATGCTTAGCAACCCTTTCCATGAAGAAATTTTCTAGGGAAATCTAAAATCCAACCTAAACTTTTCCTGAGACACCATTTCCTCTTGTCCTGTTAATGGTTACCTGGGAGAAGAGACCAACCCCCGGCTGGCTGAAGCCTCCCTGCAGAGAGCTGTAGAGTGGGATGAGGTTTCCTCTGAGTCTCAGTTTTCAGAGGTATTAACCAAGGCAAATATTCACTACCTCCATTGGTTTCCTTTGCACAGTAACCTGTAATTCCTCTTTCTGAGCCTGCAGCAGCTGTTCCACGGCTGGCAGCACATGCACCCCATGATGCACGCGAGTGCACAAGTGTGGCAAGGACTTGGTTCCCAGCATGCCACCACCACACTGGCCATGAAGCACTCTCAAAAGCCACTGGAGCCTGGCATGTTCCCAGACACCAGAAAACTGCAGAGAAAACTTTAACTAGGAAAGAAAAAAAAAAAAAGGTGAAACCTCATCAAGTGACTCATGTGTTACTTAAATCTGTGTGGTCACTAAAACCCAGAAGGAGGGTATGTATGTTTCTATTTTCTGTAGTGCTTTTTTACATGAACATCTAGCATTTTTAAATAAATCAGTACTGTCCACAGATACACTAGGAAGGTTTAACCAAAACATACCATCTTATCTTTTAAAAACTGATAATTTGTGAGAACACTAGGCTAATTTTTGAATAAGAAAATATTCAACTGTACCAAAGATCCCTATAAATAGCTTAATTAGATTAACTGCTTTCCATACAGAATAAGGGAGTATTTAGAGAGTAAACCATTACAGCCTTTGGGTTAGGAAGGAAGGATGAAAAGCAAGAAAAGTACCAGAACACTCACTTTTAGTGAAGTATGGCTTCTCCCAAGAGGCTACTTCATGTACCTGGCATAGTCTTGTCCTTTCCACTTACCTTTTTCTCTCTGGGCTCAATTCCACAGGTTTTAAGGTTCCCCTGCTTCACCAGTGCCAGCAGAAAAGACAAGCCAACTGCCAGCTGCTTTGATTTGGGAGATTCTTGCCCTAGAAGGCCCAAATCCAACTTTTTTTCTGTCACTGAAGAGCCAGTGGACATGGGGTATGAAGGACCAGCAACCAGAGCGTGTCCAGAGAGATTGTGCAGCGAATTCTATTAAAATAGCTCCAATTATTTTACTGCAAGTTAAGCAAAGATAAGGTTTCTTTGACCTGGCTGAGGACGACATGACAGGCTCACCTCAATCTTTTGCCTTTGAGGGAGAGATGCTGTTTTCTCTCTACATTCTCTGACAAGGACACTGGCCTCTCTGCTGATTTTGGCAGTTTCCCTACTAACAGTTCTCCCCATACTTACACATCAGATTTGCAGATACTATTTAAGAGCTTGTAAACTCCAGTCTGGAACCATGTAACAACTGCACTCATCTGAAAACAACATTAAGTAGATTAATGCAACAGGGGAAGGCTCTACTGAATGATTTTGTCACCGAGGACCAAGTAGGTCCTTTCCATTCCCATCATGACAGCTGGATTTATAAAACCGGTATTAATGGGCATGGATGTTACCAAACCAACTGGTGCCACTAGAAAAGGTTCATCCCTGGGCCCGAATTCTCACAAATATCCTTCAGAATAATTCTACAAGCCACACTTTGTGCACAGCACTGAAATAGGTTCAGGCTGTGTGCAGCTGAAGTCTGTGTTTCCTGCACCATCTAGTGGCAATCCTGCAAATGTGATGGGAATTAACATCTTACCCAAGAGACAAAACCAAAGAGAAATCATAGCTAGGCCTTCAAGGGACCCATCACACTGCTGGGGACTTACAACTGCTTCAAGAGAGCACATTTTAAACCAACAAACAAGCTGAACATTCTGAGGCCTATGGTATTTATGGGAACACTGAACTAGATCATTTATTTCATAGCAAAGCAGCACCAACTGCACTGAATGTGTGCTCTGAGGAGGGCAGTGGTGCCAGGAGAGGTAGTGGGTGTTTCAGTGCTCCACACACACTAGTGTGCTCAGGTGTCTGATGCTTCCTGCTGCCTGTGATGGGAACATGACACCAAACATAGTGAGGCTGCACCATTACAGACACTGAGAGAGGCACTCACAGAGAAGGATGGAGTATGAAACACACCAATGACATGAGTTTGCTGAATCTCATTCCTGAAAAAGAAGCTGAAAAACTCCTCACTTTATTTCCCTCCCATAGTAAATTGAGTATTTGAATCCCTTCCTGCTGTCAGACCCCAAGTCTATTTTGTGCTTCTGGAGCAGTAAGAGGAAGGAAGGAGTGGGGTCTGCAGGAGATAAAACCTCCACTGCACAACTGACCTTACAGACTGACCTGGAAGGTCAGAGGATGGCCAGCTATGAAGATAAGGGGTTGAGCTCTGAGTAGGTTTGGACAGGGTTCTCCAAAAGCTCTGGAGGCATTTCTGATCATGCCTTCACTTTGCAATCCAAACCCAAGTGACTGGAGGAGATTTCTGGTGTGCAGATCTCAAAAGCAGCAGGAAGCACAGCAAGGTCCTTCTGGGATTATCAAGTTGCTTATGCTTCCATTATACCCTTCACACACTTCACTCACTTTGGCTGTAACTCTTGAGGAAGAGCTTTACAAATCAAGTTAAAATATGAATTAGACTTCAGGAAGGTTTGAAACAGATACTGGATTTATTGGTCAGCTATGAGTAGGAAAATACATTGGTAAAGAAAAAGAAGACCCTGTATATAAATATAATACTAACTAGTTAAAATTTGACCAAGAAGAAAGTTCCACTGAAGAGAACAGTAAAAGCCCTTGTTTACCATCAGACCATATTCAGTTTCCCATTTATCTTATTGAAGAGCTGCCTATAGACAAATGCAACATTCTTTGAGCTTAGTGCAGATAATGTGCTGGTTTTTGTTACATGAATGGTAAACAAGAGTTAGTCCAGTGCATTACACATTATACAGAAGTACTGTGAATAAAGACTAAGATATTCTATTTTAGACACTACTTAAACATACCAAGACACTTAAGTGTTACAAATTTATGCAACCAAAAGAAAAGAATAGCAGTTAACATACTAAAAAATACTGTGTCCGGCTGGATGAGAAAGGCTTTGCTACTGAAGCGGTTAACTGAACTTTTCAAAGTTTTACAGTGTAATTAGTTTTCTTTTTCCCCCTCCCCCATAATGGTGTTGCAATTATTTTGTCTTTCATACAGGTTTTGCGTGGTTGAAAAAGCAAAGCATAAGCTATTTTCTAAGCCTGCTAGAAAAAAAAAAATAAACCAACCTTGAGAGATTTGCTGAGGTCTACATCAAAGATGCATACAATGTTCTTAAAATCAGTTCAGTCAAATGCTAGCCAAATTTACCTTTAATTTAAAGCTGCTAAAAGGACAAAATAATTACAACACACACCAATTTATATGCTCTTTCCTCCCCAACTTGTGTAATGTTAAAAGTAGTAACTTGTGGTATTAGTCTTGTACTCTAAACAATTGTTTTAGTTAAGGGTGTAGTTCAATTTACACTTTGACACCCAGAACTCTTGGTAAATGTAAATAAAACTAGACAAGATATGGCAGAGTGTACTTTAAGTGGAAAAAAGCCTGGTCTTACCTAAATAAATCCTTTCAACCCCAAAGATGTTCTGTGACTTTTGCTGTATGTGCTTTTACAACAAGAACACTGAAGGTACATTATGGCAACACCCAAAACCACCTTGAATAAAAATATTGTAAATAACCATTCCATGTTAAAAACTATGAAGCAAACATTTTGATTTTGTGAAGACACGGTTTATTGCCTTATTCTATGTTATAGCTGGAAATTGAGACTTTTGAGTTAGATTTGTTTGACACAATAATGTATTTTCTTTGAAAGATTGTTTGACAAAGTTTATTTCAGCTCTGTTTTGGTGCCATCTGGTCTCTCCCTATTTTCAAAACATTTCTCCTTCCTTCCTTCCTTCAGCCCCCGAGTCACAGCTGCAGTCCAGTTAAAACCCAGTGAAGTCAAAGGAGTGTCTTCAATGGATTCAGAGGGTTTTCAATCAGGACCTGATGGACTACTATAAAAGCTGGAGGAAATGGTTATTCAAATGGACCCTTAGACCATAAGGTGACTAAGCAGGAACAGTTGTGTCTCCAAAAGCACAAGGGGCCATATTTTCACATGCTGTCATAAATTCAAATATTTTTTAAGACTAAGCAATAGAGGAGAACACATACTGGATAAAGCTCAAACCTTTAGAATCTAACAAGTGCACTCAAGCTCCAGCATCTATTAAAGTAAATTATCCCCCTCTAAAAAAATACAAAATGAGTAAGTGCTTCCCTTCCCCTTCTGTAAAGCTTTCTGGACTCCTTACACAATCCAGATATCAGAAAAGAAAAATAGTTTGCTTAGTCTGACAAGCTAAATTGGCTCATCATTACTGGAAATTGTCATGATGTACATTACCAAGACATCATTAAGGAAACATGAGTAAAACACCTTTTATTCACACTTTACAAAAAAACCCCAAAAAACAAACAGAAAAAAATAACACTACGCATTAAATCTACTACAGCAATACTACC
Organism: Phainopepla nitens; assembly: GCA_013400175.1. Taxonomy (NCBI): domain Eukaryota; kingdom Metazoa; phylum Chordata; class Aves; order Passeriformes; family Bombycillidae; genus Phainopepla; species Phainopepla nitens. The sequence continues at coordinate 290,007 of VXBQ01010104.1, forward strand.
AGCATTTCAATGTACTGATTATAAACTGGACATGTTTGGTGTTTTTACAACTAAAACCAAAACAAGATAACCCCAAGAGATCAGGTCCCAGACAAGGATTCAAGATCAAAATTTCCTGTATTGAAATTTTAAAATGTACATTTTACACATCCAAACTGCTTGCAATTTTTACTTTGAGCTTAAAACAGAACGGTTTGAGCACACTCGTGTGCTGACTACTTTTCAATAAAATTTTGAATCATTATTACCAATTCACTCTCTTATATATAAAAAATTCACACTATTTAGAAAGTTTTCTCTTAATGCTCAGTGTCCTTTTGCTTCCCTGCCTGCAGCTGAAACAAAAGCTGTTTAAGACCAAGCTCTATCTCCATTATTAATTTTTTTTTTTTTACATTTATTATTCAAGTTGTATTAGTTTGAGGGGATGATGAATTCCCCCTTTTAGAATACAAATAGACAAGTTAAATTTGTAAGCTGTTACATACTTGGCTTCATGACACAAATGGCACTGAGGGTACACTATAACTTCGGTCTTGCTTGACACTTTAAAATAAGACTTGGTCACTTTAAAATATGATCTGAAGAATTGTCTTTGGGACCTGTGTTGAAGATGCATTTATTTTACACTGCTTCATTAATAGAAAATGTAGGGCTAGGTTTTTATCTTCAAGGAATTATACTTTCAGAAACTGAGGAACACACAAACGAAAGAGAATCCACATGATAGTAACTCTTAGTGGGAAAAACGGCACTGTGCAATGACACTGAAAGAAGCAGTGCATGGGCATTAGAAGCTAGAAACTGTGTACCCATAACCTGAACATGTTCCAAAGTGTGATATTCAATGCTTCACAAAGGAAAAAAAGATGCCACAGCTTATACAAAAGTATCTTCATAAAATTTTCACAAGTGTTAACATTATTTAAAAAAATAAAAGAGGATGCACAGGATCTCTCTGCATGCACAGGCAGTGCTAGTTGAGAACAAATTTAAGCAGGCACAGTGGAGATAGGACAAATATTTCAAACAGAAATGAAGAAGCTGTACACAAGTATCCCTAGATTTTACTTCAAAAGTCAGAGATGAGAAAAATGTCTGAGTGTGTACACATCAGCAATAACTTTCAATCCATACAGGTCTACTTATAGTCACTGCTCAGCTTATCTGTTCTGCGAGAACTCTATGCCTCTTCCTTTTTTTTAAATCAGAAATAAAATGTATTTTATTATCACTGTAAGATATTAAGATTTTATAGGTTTGGATTTTGAAAGCAACGTTCTCAATTGAACATAAAAAGTAGTACAAAAGGGCTAACGAAACCCTAACAGTGCAAATCATTAGCAGAGAAAACCTGTGACAACCTCTTTTACACGCTGGCCTTTATAACACATGAAAACAGATAAAAATTTAGCCTTAGTTTACAATACAATCATTTTCCAAATCTGATTTTTCTTTTTTTTTTTTTAAAGTACAAAATCTCATAAATCAGGTTTTCTGTTGTTCATATACAATCAATAAAGGCTAAATTCAAATTCTATATTTTACAAACAAGTCTGAAAAAGGAGGGAGTGAAGTACGGAGAATGTTCTGTGGATGTTCCTACTGGCCTCAAAAAAGTAGTGCTACAGATAACTGTGCAAAGAGAATACACTGTATAACAATTCCCTATTTCAAGGCATGAAAATGTCACGTTGGAGAAAAGAAACAGGAAGGTTAATTGTAATGTATTAAAGAAAGGTGCAAATGCACCAATCGCTGTGGAACAGTATACAAAGTATATTGGGCTCAGAATTGTGTCTGTTGATAGCACCTGGCTTTTACTATGTCTTTAGCAAATAATTAGATTTAAGATTAAGATTATTAAGAAAAAGAATCCCTGTTGGCCATACCTCACTCCTCTATATTCAGATTTTACAATTGTACAAGTTAGATTGAGGTTGCCCTCTAAAATGTATTTGACTACCTCCTGCCAGGGAGATGGATTCCATTTACAGGAGGCAGGAAAGGCAGCAAAAGCTCCAGTTGTGCAAAAAGTGAGAAGTGGTCAGAAGGGATAAGTGGATGTGGACAACCACTTATATTGTTCTCTATTAACCAATGATGATCCAAAGGTCCAAGAATGCCAAGTATATTTAGCTGAGGTTTAGAGTAGAAGATGTAATCAATAATACCCTAAAACAAGAGGGGAGAAAAAAGATTATTGTTAGTATTTTTTCTTTTCTCAACTTATTATTCCAAACAAGAGGTGAGCTCAGTGTTACAAGTAATGAAATATCCCATTCCTTCTCTACAACACATCACAATTTAGGAGATTTCTTCTCCCTGTATCCAGTGGGATGCTCAATATAGATTAGGAAAACAAAAGAAAAGGACACCCTTTAGCACTTCTGCTATGCTTTCGTGGGTTTCAATTTCCAACTTCCTACAAAGTTTCAAATCACATTTCATTGATTTTGAAGAGGAAAAAACCAATCTTTGTTTTCCCTGGGCAACAGAGAAGTGAGACTTTTCCAGAAGCAACATGGATTATCTCCTTGCACTTGACAGTTTTAAGTGCCAGCTTTAGCTTGGAGTATCAAAACACAAACTCTTACTGTTTACAGAGAAGGTTAAGAGCACCCCAGCTCTTGTAAAGCTACTGCAAGTTATTAAAAAGAATAAGATGGTTTCTAGGAGACTGAAGTGCTGGGCATTCTAGTTTGCTATGTTTTAAGTATGTTTTTAACTTGGTGAACTTAGGTACACAGATTAACTTATATAACAACTTCAGAGCAAATCACTTTAGTTACACTTGAAAATGGAAAACTTTTCCAAAATATATGCAAGTCCTTACCTTGAAGTCAAATGTGTAATTTGTATAAGGCATTAGACCATTCTCATAGGCACTCTTCAACTTGAAACCATGTGTAATTCTTCCATTTGTTGTCCCATTTTTTCCATTACAGCTAAAGTTAGTAAGACTTTCATTGTATCTCAGTTCCTTAAAATCTTTGTGGTTTGTTTCCACTCCACCAGTGCTCAAGTACTCAACAACACCTGTGAGGACACACATTACAATCAAGAAGATATTAACAAACATTCAGCAAATAAGTGTATGGAGGTACTCAAAGTCAGACATGCAACTTCAGGCTTTATATAACCAAAACCTTAACAATACACAGTACAATCAACAGTAGTTCTTTTAAAATCAAGAGCAAATGTCACCTAGAACAGAGACATACTTGGATTAGAAAAAATGAGAAGGTTAATAAGGCCTAGATTGGGAAGGGGAAGATGAAAAAAATCAGAAGTCAAATTCTATCAGTGCTAGTTATTGGTTGCCTCTTCTTGCTCTTATGCTCAGGTCCTGCCATTCAATCTTCTTCAGCTAAAGTGTTGCAAAAAAGCCAACTTCTGAAACACTGCTTCTAAAGAAGTTAACTTTAAAGAGGCTGCAAAGCCAAATTCATTAGATTTGTCACAGAAAACTATGATTGTGCATCAATTTCAGAATAGCTGTGTTAAAGTTCTGGAAGGTAAAAGAATCAGTTAAGTTGTTCTAAAGACACAACCAGACACGTGAACTGGTTACTGCTATCACCACTAGTGATACTGGCCTTCCTGGGATCAAAAAGAATCCCATTTCCATCACTGCAGAGCAGTAACTGCTCCTTAAAACCTTAACAGATGTTAAGAGTTGCCAAGATGAAGGCAGAAGGAAGGGGACCAGGAATGGATGATTATATTGAACAACCAGAAGTAAGAAGGAAGGATGGCTCTTAAGTACAGCACTTCAGCTGGGTAACTGAGCAAACAAGGTGGCAGTCACTGAATGTGTTCTTTTCTTGCACTTTTGCCACCAAGTCAAGAAACAAAGTTCCATGTCAGTAAAGAGCTCTAGAAAGTCCCCTTCTGAAGGGGATGTACTGAATTACAAGTTCTAAAACATGACAGAAAATGACTGTATGGTAGCAAATTTAAAGGTAAAAAATTATCTTTTCACACTTACAATTAAGAAAAACAAATTATCAGCAACACACTCATACTTCCAGTTATTTTTGGAAGATATTTTAAAATACAGGAACAAAGAGGGAACAAAAATCACAGTGGAAATGCTTCTGAAAGGCCAGACACAGCTCTACTACAGCACAGACAATAAGGTCACTCACAAGGAAACAATTCTCTCTCCCACTTCTCTCTCCCCCTTCTCTTCCCTTAGCACCTCTAGAGTTTATATCATCAAACAATGCATTCTCTAAATTGAAAAACTTAAAACTGTTACACACTTAAACAGTCTAAAGAATAAGAAATAGAACTCTTACCAGAGTCTGGTAGAGAATTGAGATCTGCACACAGTACAAGTGGAATGGTTCCAAGTTCTCCCGAAACACCAGGTTTGAGACTACGAGAAGCTTTATCAATAATGTTCTTTACCTCGGACAGGAACATCATAGTCTGAACCAGCTTCACATCAGAATAATCTGGGTCCCAATGCATATGTGCATTAGCTACAAGAACTAGCTGCTTTTCCATCCCAAGATGTGGCTTTCCAGCTAAAATTTAAAATCAGTTATTTATTTAAAATCAGTCAGCGACAGAAAACACTATTACAGAAATTTAAACAAAATGTTTAAGGGGACAAAGAAATAAAATACTGGTATGACTTCAAGAGGGTTAATACTATTTGAATGAATGAGAGTTAGAGATAACTCCTCTAACATTTAACAAGTGTTTTAGTTGATGTAAAGCATTAGAAATATTTCACATTCAAGACCATTAACAGACTATCTTGTTACATGTAATGCTTTTGTGTTCACTGAAAATTAACATAAGTAATGGATAATCCTAATTACAGGCAAATAATGTTTTTCTAAAAAATTACAGCTGCTTTCCTCAGGCTATGATAGCAAACAGGCTCTGTTCATATCTTATTAGGCAGCAAGCTCTGAATTCTAAGTTATCCACATTCTAAGTTACCTCTCTTGCTAGAAGTGTTTCTTAAAAGGCTTGTTTGCTACAATCTGAATTAATAAAATACCATTTGGATAAATATAACACAGGTTGAGTAGGTTCCCACTGTGATACTTATAAAGCCAATTTACATTTTCTAAATTAAGAATGACAGGGCAGAACAAACAGGTTGTATAAGCATGACAGTGAAGAATATAAGTTGAAATGATGGAGATACACGATCCAGAACCACACAACTAATATCACCTGATTCTTTCATACTTGTACATAATTTTAAGAAAAAAACCCCAAAAGCAAATAACAAAATCACTCAAACTCAAGTTTTTATATCTTTTTTTTTTCCTTAAAAATCCAAATGGGGAAAAGAAAAAATCCCCAAGCAATATAGCTTTTCCCCAAAATCCTCTCTGGAAATAAATTTGTCTGAACATACAGTCTGCAAAGCCAAATTCACCTGCAGAACCTCGTTTCTCTTGTTTATTATAACAAGAGTAATTTTTTTTCATTTACAAAATACCATCTATTTAAAAGGTAAACTAAATGGGACTTACATGACATTTCTATCAATTCCTTTCGCAGTTCTAACAGAACAGCAACTCCAATGTTATCTTTTGTCATAACTCTGTTCAGCATAGCCTCTGAACCTTCTGAGTTTGCCATTGCTAGTTGATTGAACTCAACAGTATGCTTTTGAACCAAAGTAAATCTGAAAGAAAAACATCATATGCAATTTTTTCAGCAGCCAGATACAGTTGGAAATGTTATCAGTAACTCTCCTTTTAATTAAAGCTCAAACACATTTATGATGTGACTATCTCAGCCTAAATTCTAAAATCCTAAATTAAAATAAATTGATACCATTTTCCTAGCAATTTTCATGTAGTTTATACAGTACCTTAGTAACAATTAAAAGATTTTGTTGAGAGAGAGAGGTATTTTAGAAAAGTCGTGCTTGTTTCTAACTCTACATCTGTTCCCAGTTCAAATATGCAGATTTAACAGAGAGGGACTAAATGATTTTCCAAGCCACTAGGTAGCAAACCGGGCACCTATATTTACTTGTGGATACACAGGAATGGAAGCAGGAAGGGACATTATTACCATCACATCTCAAGTTGTGCAAGTGCAATATGACACAACCAGTAAGTGCTGCAGCTCTTAAATGATTAGAGGTGTTTTTACAGTAGTGTGCAATGATACCTTGTTATTTGCTTTTACCAAAGGCTAATGTATCAAAAAGTCAGTATCATCTGAGGCCTTATTTCAGCAGTTTGGGGGATTATTAATTACTTTACTCAAAAAAAAAAAAAAAAAAAAAAGGCAAGAAAATCTGCTTCATTTTTCATGACTTCCCTCATTTTCTATTATTACCACCTAATGGTTGCGGCACCAACACTCAACAAGTGAAGGACAATTTAGTGAACTCCCAACCAGCATTGCTCAAACAGAATGAAATCTCATTCAACTCAGTATTTCAAGGTTAATTTTTTTATTGCTAGTTCCACACAGAATGATCTTTCATATAAACCAGTCTTTCCAGGGGTAGGAATACTCTGTATGAAACCCTGACTGGCTGGCTACAGAAGGACAGTTAAAGCCCAGCTGTTTTTTGAACTACAGACCAACCTGAGAAATTATGTAAAAGACAGCAAGAGACAACAGAAGGCTTAGCAAACCACATCACTTACTTTTCTGTTTTGAAAAATATTGCACAACCATCAACATGTTTTCTTTCCTGTTCTGACATTGTCCTAGCTCTAGATTTTGGACTGAAGAATCCATTATAGCCACGTTCTTTCAATTCTACCAGGAAAAAACTGTAGTACTGCTCTGTTTCAACCTCCTGTAAAGTTAAAGCAGCACAGCATGAATATACTATTAGCAAAATACAGAAGACAGATATTATTTAGACTCTTCAGAAGTGTAAATCACTTTCAAATTAGATTTAAGGTGAAAAAAAATCTAAGAATTAAGTCCATCAGAGAATGCAAATTCAAGAGCAATATCCCTATTTTAAGAAAATATAAATGAATTTCTGTAATCCCTGGAGTTATGATTATCTCAAGCCTCTTATTTGAAAATGTGTCAATTACAGCCCCACATACACACACAGGCACAAAGACACCCCCACGAACACTGCTTTGATCAGGGGCTGCTGGTTCCCATTCAACTGCGGGGGCTGAGAGCCTTCTTTTGATGTCAAGCAACAAATAATGTTCTAAACATCACTTCTTTTTCTTTTGTTTGCAGAAGGTTTTGAAAACAGACCGTTTACTATAAATACATTTCATGTGAAGAAACCAGCACATGGGAAACAAAAAGAAAAAGAAATAATAGTGTGGTTTTTTACCTGCAGACTTATGATGTCAGCATTGCAGCTCAGTATTTCCTGCATAATGGCTTTTTTTCTGTATTCCCAGTTCAAGGCCCAGGATGGACAATAGCCATACAGCTGCCGGGTGGCATATTTGTCACAGAGGACGTTGTAGCACATGACAGAGAACAAGGCTGCAGAACAATAATTTTACTTACACACTGATAGATTAAAAAAAAAAATACAATTATATTCTTGAGTTTTGTCTTCTGCGAATTTATCAATTCATGCTTCACTTGTTTCAGCCAAAACACAGTGTGTGTATCTGTGCTAAAAAAAATTGTTAGTTCTTCTAGGGAGGCAAATTACACCTTTGGACTTATGGCAGCTGTCTTCTAGATTTTAATTTGGAAACAAACACCCCCCTTTATATGGTTAAAGCAGTGAAGAGCAGAAAATGTGTTTTATGCTAAGTGGTGCTGTATTGTGAAACACTCAAAACAATGTAAGTTTTATTTGAACATTTGTATTTGCCAGCTGCAAAAAGGTCTGCAAGTCTACAATTAGATTCTTCAAAATCTACCTTAATTATTGCCACCACAACTGTAACAGATCCACAGGCAGGATAAGGATCCTTTCACACAAATAAAAAGTGTAGGCAAATTAGCCCCTCAAATATTTCCACCTCAAAAAGCCACTCAGGCATAGGACAAGAAATATCTCTTCTCTGCATTAATTTGAAACAATGAGACAAGCTGGGGCAACTTGACAGGCAATCCAGCAGAATGGATTTGGGAGGTTGTTTTGCTGGGTATTTAGGTTTGTTTTTATAAAGCACTTAAACAATTTGTAGTACAACAATGAGATACTTAGAAGCTCCTCTCAAATGTAGAAAAAAGAAACAAGACCATTGTTTGAAGATATGGAAAACTGGGGAAAAGAATCTTGGGCTGACTGGGGTCAAAGTCTAGCATTTTGAAAACAAATCAACAGGTGACAGCAAAACAGAAGCTGCATTAACATCGTGATCTTCGAAGCAATCACCTTAATCATGGGAGAATTATCAATCCTGAAATAGAAGACACTGCAATAATCAAGAAATACACTAAGATTTTTGGTGTGCAGGTAAATAGAAAAGACTATGTTTTGAACAATTTATGCAGGAAAAAAAAAAATTAGTAAAGAATTAAACATGACCTGAATCCCAACAGCAAGAAAAATGCTGAATCAAGGATGATACCCTGGTTACTTAAAACAATTCTACAGTTTTTGGAAATCATGCTCAAATGCTTCCATTTTTTTATTCTTCAAGAAATGTTAAATTAAGCCTGTTATAATTCCACCATTTAACTAATTATGGACAACAGTTTCAATTCCTGTGAGGGGGACATTAATTAAAAATAAATTACTTTAGAGTAAAGGATGGGTAAATCTGGAACAGGTGTTCCAATTGGGATAGAATGACTTCAGCTGGCTGGTCAGCACTGCAGAGATGATTGGTTAATTTAAGCATTAACTTCTTTTCCAGTAAAGATCAACAGCTTTTATTAAAAGGAAAACAGAAGAAATGAGAAATCTTTGAAGTGTTACAGTACCTGTTGGTCTTGTACGGTCTGGTTCTTGCAACATAATCCAGGATCTTGGAGGTGGCTGTTCTGTCGAAACTATGGAAACATTTTAAAAGAGAGATACAACAAATGAAAATCACATTTATTTTACACAGCAAAAAGAAATGTTTTAGGAATGATCACTTACTTCTTTTTGCAGTACCTGCCAAATTATCAAGCAAATAGTTCAGTAGCCGTCGTGTCCCATCTGGTTCCTGATACAGGTTCAGAATATCCTGTGTAAGTGGGTTTCCTACAAACCAATTCACAGGAATATTGAATAAAATATACAGAACTATTGCAGGCTTGCATATCAGCGTTGAAAGCTGACATCTTGGAGAAAAGATCATCTATGAACTACTTCGGGGTTTCAGATCTCACGTCTTCAATCCCACAAAACCCTGGATGTGTGGACAGCCCTAGTGAAGTTTAACAACATCCCCTGCTGATTCTGCTGTGGGACTGAGCATCCCAAAGGTGCTCCTTGGACTAAGAGCAGTGAAGAACCTGTGTGATACAACAGGCAGAGCTGACGAGCACAAACACAGGAGCCACCTCTGCTCAGTGTGAAACATCCACCAGCAGCTGATCTGACAGTCAGATCTCAGCAGAGACTCTGCCATCTGCCAAATGTAAGCAGATTTGCAGAAGCTGTCATGGACAACACACACTGCAAATGCCCAGTTTTAAGGGGGAGATAAACAGACTTTTGAGACTTAACAGTGTTCAGAGGTATTATATTTCTCAGTACTTCTGATTTTGTGATTCAAAATTCCCCAAGGTCAGCAATTTTATAGCTAGAATCCATAAAGTTCAGAGGGAAAAAAAATGGGAAAAGACTTAAATTGCTGCTTGCATAAACATCACAGAACCCTGCAGCTGTACAAAGGATGTTCCCTTTCTGGCTGGAGATGTACCACAGTTAACCACAGACTATTTCTTAGTTAGAGCAGAACTGCATTCAACCCCCATGCAAGCAACTGAAAGCTTCTGCGCACTCTGCAAAAAGAAAAGGAAACCTCTTTCTATGGGCACTGCTCTGCCAAACCTGTTATTTTTCTAAATAATCCCTAAGTAACAGTATTTATAAATGTGGAGTGAGCAGCTACATCTGGGATTGCTAATCAGTAACATTTTATGAACCAGCAGACTACAGCCATTACAGCTCAGCAGCAGTATCACTAGACAAGCACAGATACCAAGAAAAAAACAGCAATACCTTTCAGACCCAAAGTCTGTAACTGGAACAGTTTTCCCAGCTCAAAAGGTAAAACTCGTAACAGGTTGTTATTTAAATGTAGTTCCCTGTAGACAGAGCAAGAATCACATGGGTCTGAAAACAGAGCAATGTTTATCTACAGCAGTACAAGAATTGAACTAAAAGAGAATCAGTATAGTAGCAAACCACAATATTGAAAATATCAGAGACTAAACAGCAGTGGTTAGGGAAATCCTGCTCTTTTCAGACACACACACACACCCAGACAAAACACATTATGTTGAAGTACAGAGGAAAGGAGCTGTTTGGAGAGTTTATCTTAAACAGTCAGACATTTTGTGAACATGAGCAATAATTAAACACTTTAGAATCTACAAGTGATGATGCAGTAACAGCTCAGACAAACCAGACCATGAAACAGGTCAGCTGTGATTAAGAAATAAAAGGAAATTATATCCCTGAAACAAAATTTTAAAATCCAGGATCATGGCAGTATGATTACAGCTATGGCATTACCATGCAGTAGTCATTTACAGCAGTAATTTGCTGTTGGTTTGGGTGGTTTTCTTTTCATAATTTCAGTGGTAAGACAAAATATGCGCTTTGCAACTCACAAAACCAATATACAGACAGGAACAAAATTCATGTCCTGAATTCTGCTATCTCAACAAACTGGGCAGAGAAAATAGACTTTGCACATTCCTAAATGAATTCCCACTAAGCAGTGAAGACTTTCTTAGAATCAATCAGTATAAAGTTGCTGCTCCAAAGTGTTTAGAACTCGGTGCCTAGAAACTTGACAAGTATTTCTGGGTAACAAAAAGAAAAAAAGGAAAAAAAAGGAAACCTGGAGGGCAAGAGTTAAATAATTTAACTCTTGCTGATTTCTACAGAACATCACCTGAGGGTTTCAATGTCTTTCTTGTCATAAGCAGCCCAGAACTGCCGCCAGGATTTGAGGCATGGTGTCAGCAATGCCCAGCACTGGGGGACAGTCACTGCCCTGTTCCTGCTGCCACACTGCTGCTGATCCAGGCCAGGTGCCATCAGCTTTCTCAGCCATCTGGGCACACTTGGCTCATGTTCAGCTGCTGTTGACCACCTCCACCAGGTCCTTTTCCACAGGCAGCTTCTCAGACACTGTTCCCCCAAACTGGAGCACTGCTGGGTTGTGACCCAAGTGCAGGACCCAGCACTTCACCTGACTGAACCTCACACCACTGACCCTGGCCATGGATCCAGCCTGCCCAGATCCCTCTGCAAAGCCTTCCTGCCCTCCAGCAGATCAACCCTTCACCCACCTCTGTGCCATCTGCACAAGTTCTGGGGGTGCACTCAAGCTCTTTCAAGCATCAAGCATATCAAAAGAATCTGTTTTACAGCTGAGCTTTCCAGGATAATGTTACACTGTTCATTTTTTTTTCTCCTTTTTCTGCAAAGATCAGAAATCCTACTGCTCTGACATCTCTTTTTTCAACTACTTGCAGTGAAAAGAGAGATGAAAGGAGTCTTGGGTGAGCTCTACAGTACAGACCAAACCCAGAGCTCCAGATGTGGAAGCTGGGAGAGCTGTAATCAGTTCTCAGTGGGGAGAGCACAAATGATTTCTGTGGCTCGGGATATCAGCAATGCCCAGGGTTGAATTACCAATAGTTTGAACAACCTCCCAGAATCCAGGGGAAGTGTCTGCAGCAAGAGCCAGCCTGGAACACAAAACCCCAGCCCAGCTGGGACCTGCACTGTGCTCTCACACAGGATGTGCTTATGGGCTTTTCTTCACTTTCACTACAGTGAAAAAAAATCATGGAGCAGCTGCAATTACTGAGGAGCAGAGTGGGTTCATGCACAGCTTTTCACATCTAGAGATCTTGGCTCAAGTGCTGTGTTTTGGTCATAAATAGAAAGCTTATGTGATCCTGGACCTTAGCTACACATTTCACATTTACAAGATTTATCCTTCTCTGCTCAGAAGAAACTTAAGACTTTCAAGAGCTGAAGCTTCACAGAATCAGCCAGAATAAATCAGGAGAAATGCTGGGAAGAAGGCATAATGACTTGACATTACTGATGACTCTGCACCGCTAAGCGATCTCCATGTCACAAGTGTTACATTCACAAAAATGTTTTAAAAAGAAAGACTAAAAGGAGGCTAATGAAGTACAAAGATGAATTTGAGACTATTCCAGTAAATTTGGGGTTGCTAGCTCACAATATCCAAGGAGTTGGAAAAAGAAGGGAAGAAACCTGTTACTAATAACTGCTTTTAATTGAAATAGTAATGCAGAGAACTAGAGCTTAGAACAGACTCCTCTCCAGTTGAAAGCAGCTATACAACATGCTACAAAACAGAGCTGCCAATTATGCTTCAAAAAGCAAGGTCCCTTTGCTCAGCCTCCAAGGTTGAGACTTGAACTGCTCTGGAATTTGAGCTTTTAGCACCAATTTAATCAGCTAGTTTAATCCTCTCCAACAGAGCGGACTTTTCTAAAGGGGAGGAAAATGCAATGACAGATATTTCTATGTGCAAACTTGCTTTGCTTCCAGTTTCATGAAAGCTGTGCTGGCAGTCCATTGTCTTTACTTCTAGTAACATTCTCATTACTTTCAGACTCTGTATTTTCTGCATTTGTGAAAGCTGTTCAGAAATATCTTAAAATTTAATAGGTAATTACTGGCAACTGTCTAATAAACCTAAGATAAGGCTCTTCTTTTGGGTCAAAGGCAAAATACTGATGCCTGTAAATATTTACTCTTATGTAAATAATTTATATATTTATGTAACAGTGTTTTTACAAAGTAAAATACTGCTGCCTTAAGTATAATCTAAATAGGCATCATTACTCATATTTCACTTCCAAAAGGAGTTTTCATTCCATGCTAACTTTGTACATCTTGGCATAAAAAAACTGAAGGGGGAAAAAAAAACTCGAAAAGCTGTGATTAGAACATTTTTTCTCCTCTCCAGTTTGCACAGGAATGCAGTTACATCACAGCAAAGGTGGGGAGGAGATGATGCTAAACATGTTGCAATTGTTATACAATAAACAGAACAAGAATTATTGTTAAGTATAATTACTAAATATGAATAAAGATGAAAACTGTGTAGCCAACACAATTATAAAAGGTTTATCTGCTCTTTTTCCTACCTTACTAGGAGTTAAAAGCAAATTTTTTTGGTGCTTCACTTACTCTTTGAGACAAACACTACATAAAAGATTTGTAAAAGAATCTGGAGAGAGATGCCTGAGAGGAAACCTGACTTGGAAAAATATAAAATGGGTGACTGCCATCAAACTAAGCACTTCTGAGGCTCATTCTGTGCTGTCATACATCAGAATAGGAGATCACAGAAAAGCCAGTACTGCTATAGCTGCACAGCCCACAGCAAGGATTCAGGGAGGCAGATAAGAAGGGAGGAAAGAAGAATTTACTTATGCTGAAAGCTGAACTGCTGCTGCAAAGATAATAAAGAACAATTTGAACTCCCATTGGGATTTACACACCTGAGTGACACCATGTTTCCGAGCTCTGCTGGTAAACTGCGGATTTTATTAGAGGACAAGTCCAGATATACCAGATTGTGAAGCTTGGCAATGTCTGAAGGAATACGGGATAAGGAATTGTCACTGAGATGCAAAGCTGTCAAATGGGTCAGTGTCCACAACGATGAACTTAAGCTTCTCACTTTCCCTGTGGAAGAAAGGTACAAGAGAAAACAGAACATTTAAAATACACACATTTGGCAATAACAGCACATTTTTCAAGTATGTACGGGACAGGAGAATTTGAGGGGGAGTTTTGTTTGTGCATTTTATTATTATTATTGTTTTATTCAATGTAAATTCCATTAATCACTGATTCTATAGATGAAAAATTTGTCATTGTGTGAGAAAACGCAAGATATTGCCAAGGATGCTTGAGGTTGTTTTTCCCAATTCATACTTAAGGCTTAAACATCTGTCTTTATCTACTTCCACACAAGACAAAACATATTAACTGGCTGACCATGAACTTATCATTAACAGAGGTGTAAGAAACAGATTTTTTTCAATTATAGTTTATGTCTGAGATGAAAGACGGTGCTTTGGTTCATCCCTTACTTCTGCACATCTTTCAAACCAAAAATCTTTACTCTATGGCATTAATCCAGCCAAGAACAGATAGAAACACTATATTTAGGGTGACTAAGATGCTTAGTTGAGAACATGGATTTCCATCTGGCATTCAACTAAAAACTGTATCAACTATTGCCAGATATTTTTTAAAAGGTATGATTTTTTGTATAAACTGAAGGGTGGAAATATCGATTTTTGGTGTGACAGAATCAAGATTTTTACACTGCTGCATGCGAGGAATGTGAGATATCATCAGAAGGTCTCAAAATATTTTGTCTCTCCAAGATTTTTTTTCCTCCAGGGTAAATGATTTTTCATTTACATAAATCATCTCACTGTACACCAAAAGCATTAGGGAGTACCAACACCAGTTTCTCCAAGGCAAAAAGTTAGCTGGAAAAACTTTAAAATGCCCACCATGACTCATCAAGGATAACAACAGTCTGGTTAATATTATACCAACACAAACACTTGGTAATTCCTTTCCTTAAATGATTTTCTCCAAAATAAGAATTCATATTTAGTTCCCAGGGAAGGTTACTGAGATGTGTGCCAGTCCCTGGCAGCAAAGTGTTCAATACTGGTATAATTTCCAGCGAGCTATAACAAAACAAGGAGCATAAAAAAGCCTGTAGTGAAAAAACATGATTTAAATGAGATCAGTTAAAAAATTTGTGGCTTTCTGTGTTATATGACTAAGTATTTTGCAAGGAATGGACAGTGTGAACATTAATGAAACAAAAAGCACTGCACATTTTATTTTGCAAGGCAAATGCATACAGTTCTTAAGGGATTGATACTTCTCTAATGCTCATTAAGAAATCTTTTGAAAGGTTCTAAACACAAATCGATTGTTCTTCGCATTTTAAAACTGAATTAGCACCTCTTCCCCACCCCTAGTGCAAACAGGTGACTGTGATCACAGAAAGCCTTGTAGCTGAAAGGATTTCCAATCAACATCCCTGATCCAGGCTCTCCACTCCAGCAGCTCCCTTGGCAGGAATCAGTCTCTAGTGAGATTACCAGGCATGAAGGGAAAGAGCCATCACTTAATGCACTTCCTATGCAGAGCAGCAGATGTCCAAGAGGATTCCAAGCCTAATGCTGATATATAATGCTGATTCCTGAAGCAGCATTTAACTGGGTTTCTGCATCTGTAACCTTCAGTAAAGAATGCTTTTCACATGGTGAGGCACGTGGTACTGGAAGCAAGGCACAGATTCAGTGAACTGGATGGAAAGATTCTGCACAATTTGAAGAATTGTTTGTTTAGTCCTTCTTCCATAAATTTCTCTACTGAACAGTCATTTATAAATCCCACATGGGAATTTTTGCAGTTGCCAAAGAACCTCCATATTTACACAAAATTACAGCCTAAATTTAAAACGTTTTTTTTAAAATAGTTTTTTAATTCTTAAAATACTTGCTTGAATTTCCTTGTAAACACACTTTTTGTAGCAAACCCAGGATTTACTCTACAAATCAAGAGATTGGCTGCTCAGTTGAAATACATGTTTATGAATTCTGAGCATTATCTTATTTTTCAGAAAAGATTCAAGAGTCCAACAGTATCTCAAAGCTTGCACAGATTTTGGAGGTTTTGGTGTTTGTTTTTAATCTTAAGAACAAAGCAAAATTTACAACTGCTTTTAAAGAGAAACCTTTTGCTTCATGGACTAATATCTCATTGTTACATTACCTACAGTAAGAACATACCACTATAGATCAACCCAAACTTCACCCTCTTCGACAAATTAGATCTTAAGTTCATGCTCTCCCTCACTTCATCTTAAAATACAAAGATCTCACCTCTGTATCCTCACCTTGACAACATTCCTTCACATGGGTATTTCCCACTTGCCCCACCTTACCCCTCCTCTGGCTCCCTGGGTTACCCCAGCCCAAGCTCTTCCTTCCACAGCTCCCAGCTGGCAGCTGCTATCCTGGTGTTCTGCTGGCTCACCTCAAGGTAGGCAACTCCCCCCAGACTTGTCCAAGCCCACTACTTGCAGTGAGTTCATAACTCAGAACCATGCCTCAGTTTCTTACCACTTATTTCCAACTCTGCCCAGTGTGATTTCTTTCCATTGGCTGCTTCCTCTGAGGACATAATTGTGTACATCCTCCGTGGATCAGGTGGATCGTACTTTTCCTTGGGCATTCCTGTTGAAACCAAAAGGCAAGTGATTAACTGAGATATTATATACTGAGAATTCTTTAGAAGGTAATTCCCATTTCACTTAAATTTCACATTTGAGCTTTTGTACCAAATACTTTTCGAAGCTACAGATAATGTGCCTATTAAAAAATGTTGCTGAATGAGAAACACTGCTATAAAATAGAAAAACAGAGATTCTTAATGCTCCTAGAATGGCAGACAACATCCTAGCCCTCCTCAATAATTGACTAGAATCTGCAAAGCAGCTTAAAAATTATGTCCCACCACCTTCCATGGCTGTTGTGTGTCCCTCAAAACCAACACATCCCACTGCAGGCTCGTTTCTTCAACAATGAAACTTCAAAAAGCGATCATCAGCACCACTGAGATCTCTCTCATTCTCCTAGAGAACACATTTGCTAATAACTCTGATTACCTGTCAGTTCCAGGTTTACTGCAATTCTCAACTTTTCACGCAAGTCAGAATCAAGAAAAGAATCAAGGTTTCAAAAAGATCCTCAATTCTTTAAACCTGCAAAGGGATAGGTTTTAATCCAACCTTCACCCTACTCTCTGCAATCTGAAAATATTGCTGCACCCAAGGTAGATATTTCTATCACTTTCTTCAGCCAGGTATTTAATACTGAAATTTAACTTCATTTTTCTAATTCTTTTCCACATCATTCCTGGTAACTTTAGAAGAGTAATTTTTCTAGGTTCTTTTTACCATACTCAATCATACACCACGACAGAGAAGCAAGCATTCCTCTCCAACAAACAACAAGCTATAAATCTATTCATATGAAAGAGAGAAATTAAACAATGCTGGCTCAAATCATACTTAAAAACACATTACAAGCAATATTATGCAATTATTCAGCAAAATACATTACAGCAATATTATAATACTACCCAAACCCACTCTATCAACAAGCAGCTATACTGGTCAAATTTTAAAGACATCTTCCTATAGAGTCTTTTCAGGCTTTCTCATTTTTTCATTTCCTGGGATGAACTGAAAAATGTTGTCATTATATAAAATGAAAATAATAACTCCTAGTAAATAAGACTATCAACCAGACTTATAATCTGTACTGATTTTATTGAAAAAATTTTTACTCTGCATGTTAAACAAAATAACAGAAATCCACCGAAAACTTTCTGATAACTATGCATCTTAATTAAAATAAAGCTTTTAGGTATCACATGCTTACTTTAATAGAACAGCTCTTTTACTAAGTCACACTCCTTCTTCCCTTTCCCACTCCCACTACTGGTCAAAACCAGATTTCTGCAGTGAAAAGAAATTCCCCTTTAAGAAGTGAATTGTGGGTAAAAGGATCAGATTATAAATAGCAGCTGGGTGAGGCTCCTTCCAGAGTGAAGGCATTTGAGTACCCGGGGTGTGGGAATCACCAAGTGTAACACTTTTTTCATCAAACTTCACTAATTAAATGAGAGGAGAGTGGATTATAATCTCCAGAAAGGAG
Organism: Phainopepla nitens; assembly: GCA_013400175.1. NCBI lineage: Eukaryota > Metazoa > Chordata > Aves > Passeriformes > Bombycillidae > Phainopepla > Phainopepla nitens. The sequence goes on from VXBQ01010104.1 coordinate 307,863, forward strand.
ATTTCTCCAGAAGGCCTAACTTCTCCCAGTAACTACGCAACTGGTGCAAAAATATATATCAGAGTAATGTACAGAGCATCTCTTATGAAATTTCTATGTATAATTATATATAATTCACACAGACCATATAAGAACGCTCCAGCTTGTCAGGAAACATTTACCTTCCTCAGACATTTACTGCTTTCTCTTCCTGCCGCTCCCTGAATTAATAAAAATGTTCCAATTTTTTGAGAAGCAGGTATAGCAAAGACAGAAATCTCATTCAGTACAGAAACACAATGCTCCCCAGAGCATACTCAATCACATGCACTAATTAACAGCTTTGGTACCAGCAGTGTATCACTGCTCACTGCTGAAGAGGATGACATACTTTTCCAGTGGGTTTTGTTAATGTACACTAAAACAATTAGAGATTTAAGACTTTGAGGGTTTACCACTGGATCCTGGCAATCCTGCACTCCCAGTCGCTCCATGGCACCACCCTCCCTCTCAATAAGTTCCTGCTCTTGATGGTTTTCCCTCTCTCACTGCTGCATTTCTCAGAGGATGAGTCCTTGCTGTTTAGGATTACCAGGTGCCAAAAAACCAGCAAATGCTCGAGAGCCTCCTGGCTGAAAGATCTGCTGCTGCCCGAGAGAATCACTGCCACCAGCCACATCTAGGATACTGCCACAGCAGGCATTAGCACACCTTCATCTATCACCCAGAGCTCAAAATTTGTCAGGAACTGACAGGAAGGCTAAATTTGGGTTGTATCTCATAGTACAGCATAAAATACAAGCACAACACCTTGAATTGCATTTCAAAACTTCACAGCATGGAAGTTTCTTTTACCGTCTCCTTTCTCCACCTCCCCAAATCCAAATTTAGCCCTGCTGAGCTGCCAGAGTAAAACACAAAAGCTGAGGTAAACATCAGATTTAGTGATAGAGTATTGTCAAACTAAAGCAATTTTTAGTAAGATCCATAAAATAATGCTGAACATCCTTAGAACCATTGATAACTGCAGCTCTTAACAATCATCATGGTAATTTTCAAAAGAGCTTATACCACCTGTAATTTTCACTTGCACCAACACAGATGGTGAAGCACCATTAATGTGCTATCACATCCAGTAAATCAGTTTGTGAAGGAGAAAATCTTTAGAGCAAAGATATGACATGGACTCCTGGAACACATTCCAGACTACATAAATGTAATGAAAAGAACATTTAAATATGTTTGAATGCAAATGAAATTGTTTACTATCTTGTACCAGGTTATTAAAATTGTCATTTTAATAGCTGTAAAAACAGAAGAGCTTGAGAGCTGTACTGAGTGTAGCTGCCAACTCCCACCGTGGGTCACTCAGTTCCCCACACAGAATTAACACCCCTTACCCCAAAGAAACTGAGCCAAGCAAGGCCAATGAGGTCAACAGTGCACAGGGTCTGACACAAGGAATTAGAGCTCAAGGCTCCAGTGCAGACACTGCTTTAAGCCCTTGTTTGTACAGAGGGTGCTCAAAGACAGGCATTGGGACAGGGTGAGGGGCTGCAAGGACCGACAGCCCCTTCAGGGAAGGGTGACAGGGACCAGGAAGAGAAGGAAAAAACCCAGAGGTTGTTATGTCAAGGGAGGGCACTGAGCTGACAAAGCTGGCTACTACAGCAGGTGGGTGGTGGAGCTCTGGCTTCACTGAGAACAGACCACTGGAGACAAAGCCAAACGTTCCCAGGCTGAGCTGCTCCTGCCCCCACTGCTGCCGGTCTCTCCAATTACAGCCACGCCTGCAGCCAGGCCCTGCACAGCCAGGCTGGGTGCTGGGAACGTCCTGGACAATGACGGTGTCACCACCAGCAGCACGAGCTCCTGGGGTGCACTCCAGCCACAGTACAGGGCCACGGAGGGCACCACGACAGGAGGAGCTGGTGGCCTAGAAAAGGACTTCCAGGAGGCCAAGCTGCTCTAGATACACTGCTCCCTGCAGAACAAAGGGAGTTCAGCTCATTGCCTGACACGACATTTGGAATGGCGTCCTTGGCTATGCACATGTGTCAAGTGGAAGCTGGACTAGGAGGTAGTTAATGCTCCAGGTGACCATAGAAACTACCAATAAATAACGTCCTCAAAATGGATAAATGAGTCTGCTCTGAGTGACAGGGCAGGAAACATGATGACTTTTTTTCCTGTTCTACCCTTCTGCCATTTTTATGAAATTGGAAGATGGTGAGGAGGAAGATTTCAACAAAATCAGTACGTGAGCAGACACTTTGAGATTAAGGTTTTTTTAAGCACCCCAATACTATATCAGTTCGTCGTTTCCTGAAATGCCTTCTACAATACCATCATAAATCAACTCAATTTCAAAACTATTGGACAACTCCTGTAGGCCAAGTACAATCTTTTATACTATTACTATGGATGTAGATATCAAGTTTGCCCCTAAAACATCATCTTTAAATTAGGAAAAGAAAACTTGAATTCTAAAGCTATGTAGAAAATTATGAAGAATGTAAGAGCAAGAGTTTTCAGACATAATTTCAACTGATCCAATCAACTACTCCAAAATAACTATTTCCATACTTACTATGAACTATCTATAAAACCCATTTACAAATCTGGGAGTACCTTTAGAAACACTAACACACTAATGCAGATCAGAAGATAGCCAGGAGGGGAAAGTAAACAAAGTAGCACCACACCTGATCAAGGGCAGAATTGCTCAAACTTTTTGCCATTTTAATTAGAAACAGCGAATAAATGATGCAAATCTAGATCTAATAAAGTAAGAAGTAACAAGACAATTGGACAATATTTTCCATTTGTTGAAGCAGTGCAGTATAATTTGCCAAATAAATTACTTCTTAACTGTTGAAAAGTAGTAGGATAGAAAGCAATCTATCAAGTTGCTCAAAGATTTCGTAAGAAAACAATAGCACATATGAGACTTTTTTTTCTCCTTTCTTCAAACCCTCAACTAGAAGCTCACCCCAGAGCATTCTTTTGCAATCTTGTGTCTTTAACTCTGAAACTCTTTTCCATGCAATCCGAAGTTTCACTTAAAAATGGGTTCCAATGACCTTCTCCACAAATATAAATGTTTCTTAAATTGACTAGTCTGTTTTGAATTCAAAGTTAATTTAGGATCCTCCACACCCTCTACCACTTGCACTGTGGTTTTACAATGAAGCAGAACTAAGCTGCTCCTGCTGAAGTTCCTCCTCCCCAGGACCCTGTATTTCCACTTCACTCTTGCATCAGCACCAACTTTTGTCTCATGACAAAGGAGCTGGTGAAGAGAATTAAACTGGCTAAGAGGGGAAGAGGGGAAAAAATAGATATTTGAGGGAGACTAGCTTCCTGTATTATTATTCCCGTATAGCAGGAAGGTATGTGTGGATTTGCAGCTGTTGAAATCAGGACACCACCATAATAGCACCTCTGGCCACACTGACACAAAATCTCTTCTCCCATAGCAAGAAGCCAACTCTGCCTTCCAGCTACCCTCACCCAGTTAAACAGTAACACTGAACAAAGTCTGAAATCCTAACTGAAGGCAAAGTACATTGCTTTTTAGATAACCTAAGGCTGTAGCAGGTCTAGCACTGTACAGGCTCATCAGATGTATTAACCTGTATTGAAAGGGTTAATTTCTACTGTTGAGCTTTATTAGAATCAACAGGAATTTCTACTTTCAACTCCAAACAGTGACCCTCTTCAAAGGGAGCAGAAGTACCTCTAAAAGACAACTACTGTACTTTGGAAAAAAATCTTTAAGATAATTTCATAGTGCTGTATTTCAGTTTTCCTATAAAACTGCAGATTTGCCCTTTCCTACTCAAAGACTCATAACTCCTTTTTTAAAAAGTGCTTTTCCAACATGAATCAAGCTTGCTGCTTTCTCTGTCCTGTAACTGGTGCTGCTTTACTCAGCAAGTCATGAATTTCTATGGGAACTTGATTACATTTCAGCTTGAAGTACAGGCAAATAAGCAACAACACTGTCCCTGGTCAGGACGCCAGGGTGCAACATCTGGCACCTCCTCAGAGAAAAGCCCCAGCAGCTTGGACAGGGTTTATGATAAAGGTCAGTCCCTGCACAATTCACACTTGACTTGGTGAGTTGAGTCAATGACTGAATTATCCTCAGCCTGTTCCATGCCTGAGCCACAGACTCCAGAGTGATGTCAATACTGAAAACTGATGGAAAAATATTCATGGGCAAGACACCATGATGAGGAAAGGAAACAAACACCAAATGCATCCCAGCTAAAGCTCAAGCGCCCTGTGAAGTACATTTAATGTATTTCAGCTAAACTGTTATTTAAAATGATTTGGCATAACCCCACCCACCTAAGACATAAAACTAGAGAATTTGATACTTTTTCTGTATCCTGATACTGTTCCTACAAAGCCTTCTAAATTTCATGCTATCTTATTTCTATGTCTTATTTAAACTATACTAAATTGAAACTGTTTTGTTTTTTTCTTAAATAAATCTTAATATATGCCTGTAATTTTGCATTTCCCACCTACTAGCAGGTATACACCACAATATGGAAGAATACTGGAAGAATAATATGGAAGAATTCTGCTATGAAACATAACTTGCTACATACTGCATATTTCGTTGCAACATAGTATACAATAGATATTTACGTTACACATATTTTATACATGTATTTTATAAAAAAATCTATTTTGCTACAGTGTATTGTAATATGCAACATATCTGCAAAATATTATTTTGCTACACAAAATATTATTTTGCTACACAAGCAGATAAACCGAAGTTCAGGAAAGCCAGTGAGAGATATCACCCAAAAGGAAAAAAAAATCTGAAAGAATTAAATCTGCCTCAGAATTGAGAAATTCATACTACAGTACATAAGAACTAAAATCACAAATATTCTGAGGCTGAATAAACAGAAATTTAAGGACTTACTTTTGAAATATTGAAATACAACCTTACATTTAACTTTGTAGGCATGAACCAGATCCCTCTATTGAAATATATACAAAGAAAACACCAGTGTTGCAAGAAACCACATATTTATTTTCTCCCTACTTGTATGCTACTTCAAGGCAAATATCAAGTCTGTTGTGTAAACACCTATTATTTGTGGACTAGTACACACTTTTGGCATTTTATTTGAAAAAGACTATTCAAGTATTTTTTTTTTTACAGTAAGTATTTGGTATTGAAAATATAAAGCTAGGAAAAATTCGACTGGGAAATCAGCTAAAGGCCAACACCTGAATTTTTCAGAACACGTGCTGTAAGTTAAAAATTTCTTTTGCCTGCTGTGGGGAGGGATGGCATGTACCAGCTGTGGGCACAGGCAGAACTGCAGCAGCACAAGGACAACTCCTGAAACACTCCCCCCTCCCACGAGACTCAACTATAACATGTGGGAAAGTGTCAAGATCCCTTTAACCCAATTTATAGCTTAGTGTTGGAATAATCTAAATTAAAATTATTTTAAAAAGCTGTTGAGTCAACACGAAGTCAATTGATTCATTCCAAGTACTTTTTCACTCACTAAGATCCCATTTTAGTGGCTGTTAGCATATTAAGATTTAATGGCTTCATCAGGGATGTAATGCTTCTCCATCCTATTTTGAGGACTTCTAAAACTGTAACTTTACACAACTGCCAATACAAAGCCACAAGGTACCCTTCCTCCTTTTCAGACTTAAGATAATGCTGTGGGATGTGAACATGCATGTGAACACGTGTAATAATAAATACAAGATACTAATTAAGTCAATATCCATTAATTTATGTAAGTGTATCTGGAATATTAATAATCAGATGAGTTATTTGAATTTGCATATATAAGTTCTACTAGAGAAAACTCAGAAACTGACAAATGCTTTAATATTCTTTTAAAAATCTATAAAGCTCTTAAAGTTCAGCAAACCCCTTAATCTAGCCAAAGCTGACTAAAATGAAACATAACCCTCCTGAAACTCAAGCAAAGCATCCTGGTTCAGATAAACTGGGCCATAAACGTCAAAGGATTTACCTCCTGTCTTCAAATCAGGAAGGCTCCATTAGACTAGAAAGCACTGACTAGAACAGGCTTTAAATTTTCTTAAGTTCCAAACTCAGTAAATTCATATTTTTAAGAAGAGGATTAAATTTTGACCTGCAGGTATTTCAAATTTAATTAAAGTTTCTTTGTCCTTCATAACTACTTGTTTATGGAAGTGCAAACTGGCTGGTTCCAGCTGGCAGAGGCAGGCATAGGGAGAATGTCATTTGCCCAACTTCTACTTTTTCTACCCAACCCCTGCCTGTTCCAATTTCCCACAGATAAGCAGTGTGCAACCCTGTATTTTTGGGTGTACGTGTAATCCTCCAAACCTTGCAGAGTGCGAAAAAATAGTTTACTACCATTTCACTAATGCAAAGAAGCAACTGCCACTTCCACGTTTAGTTTCTATAAAAATTAGTTTAGGTTCAGAAGAGAACTTTAAAATAGTCAGAGTACAAAAGGCACACTTGAGGACAGAGGTTCCTTGACTGCTCCATCTTCCAGACAGACCTCCAAGACAGACCTGTTTTATCAGACTCATGATAAAAAACCCTCAAATTCCCACCCTTTACCTTGCACAACACATAATCATTAGAAATAGGATGTCCCAATGTTCTCAGCGTTGCAAACATGGTCCAGATGATTAGAATAGTTCCTAATTATCAGAAATTGTATCTAATTATAACTATAGTAAAATGCTGCTGTATACAAAACAAACACTAACACAAAACCAAATTGCAAAGCAAAGACTGACCTTAACTGGTACCCCTGGAACTGCACTGGCTAGTTAATGAGTACTACACAGTATTCAGCTTTTTGCACATTCTGTTAGTGTATTCTGAAATGCCAATATATTAAAGAGATGTCAGGTTCACTAATTACTTTAAGAATTTAAATAAATTGCATTGCATTACAGAACTGTATACTGCACGAGTCAGATGGAACCTAAAAGACCAGCTTTAAAAAGGAAGAATAGTGCTGTAAAACATTTATCTTCAGGTTTTATAAATGTAAGCAGAAAGACCAAGGCTTAAAAGCTCCACCTACAAATGTCTCTAGAAAGCTGAGAATAGTCTCACACTCCAAAACATTAATATAATACCAATTCCCACTCCGCTGGTTGTATCCAATCATATTTGACAATTTAGTTATGATCCTTCACAATACATGGAACATTGATTCTTGTTTAGGGGACCTAGTGCAAAATTTCTTTTCTTGGTCCAACTCAGTAAGCTACTCTAAATACTGGCACATGCACCAACACGTTCCTTACCACATTTTCCTTTAAGTGTCTGCAGAATGCTTACCACATTTCTGTTGTTTCATGGGGGAAAACCAAAAGTCACCACACAAAACACTATTTCTTAGTCTTACAACAGAACTAAGGAGTAAGAGAGAACTCAGCTACTTTAAATGAAGTTTGGACATGAGCTCACTTTCAGCATTCCTGCTACAGAACTGAGCTTGAGCCTGACAAGACATGTATCTAAATCCAAAAATCTCTGCCTTCCTAGAACACAATTTCTAGATATCTAAATGCCTGTTAGTATTGGTGTTGCTAAACTAACTGAAGGTCAGGATGTTACAGAACTCATCACACAGCTGATGCTCTACCTAGCCACATCCTGACAACAAGCAAATTTTTCACAGATTGGTTTTACTTAAAATTTAACCAACAAGCCTGAAAATGTTTTTCCACAGCCACGCTCTTGTGCAGCAAAACCAACTCAAGACTTCTTTCCTGCCCCATGTTCCACTGCATCAGCTTCTCAGTTGTGTTGATGCAGCTGTTTGTGAGACAATACTGAAAACCAGCAATGATACTCAGCTAAGAAAGTGGGGTTTAGAGGTTGTGGGGGTTGGATTTGTTTTAATAATGAAGTATCCCCACTCAGCTACATCACTGGCTGGTTTTGAGCACTACTTTGACAACAGCTGTATTGACATGGATGATGTGGATTTAATGAGCAACCAAAGTAAAAGCTTTCCAAATTCTGCCACTGGAGAGAAGTCCTGACCTACTAGATCAGAAGAAACCATGAGGTGATCTAGTCCACTGCTCCCTACACAGAAAGCACCAATGCCATAACTGGCCATTGCAAATCTCCAGAGGTGGATCTTTCATCACATTCCTCATCAAAACAGGATTCCTTACTAGTTTTAATTATTCTTCACACTTATTGTTCCTAAAAGCTCTCATTCCTGAAAGTACCCTGCAGATGAACTGTGATTAATGCTGCACTGAAATTCCTTTTAATCCACAGGACCTTTACTTTGTCAGACAAAGCTCCTCTGTTGGGTGAGCAACTGTTAAAACTTCTTTAAAACAATATTTTAAAGTATTAATGGTCAGAGTCTGGCAAAAAATTTCTCAATACTTTTTATATTCTGCCATTATGATGCCATTTCCCTGCTCGGACAGGTGATACACATCAGATGGTGCATGATCAACCATGGTGGTGTTTTAGTTTAGATTCAAGCCTTCCAATTTTGTAGGTGTTGGCTAAATGTGGCCTTTGTCACAAAAAACACGTGAAACATCTGTCCCTGAAGCAAGTTTTTTTCTGATCTCTGACTCTGCAAACTGATCTACCCAGAGAGATACTTTTGTGGAGCAGCATTTAAGTCAGATCAATGTGCAGGATCCACACCTCACCCATCAATACTCTCCAAAATAGCTCAAGCAATAAAGCTGCATATTATTTGTAACATGCAGGAAATGACATTATTGTATATTCCTGGTCTCCTAACCATGGCTGCACCCTCGTGACAGGATCCATCACTCAAATTGCTTCAGCATGCTCTGGAAAACCCCAGTCTTTCAACTGAAACTGCTGCCTTGCTAAGGGAAGGGGGAAGCTCAAAGGATGCTCTGGAGATACTGGTATTATAAAATGGAACAAAAACTTTAGGAAGGTCTTCAGGTAGGGAGCCCCTTCACTTGCAGAATAAAGGCTGCATACCAGGAACATGAACTAAGATGCACAAGAGAGCCATCCAAATACCCAGCCTGTGATCACAACGTTGAGCTGGCAGCCTCCACAGAACAACTAACAGCATTCCCAGTCTAAAAAATCTAAAGTCAAACCAATCTCTTCCTGCAGATCTCCACTGTAGCATAAATTTGAATCCTAACAGCAAGTATTTTAGTTCTAAAATAAACAACTGTATATATTTACTGCTCCTAGCCCCTCCTTGATTCATACACTAGAAAAAAGGCCTCCAAGGCATTAATGAAAGGATTCATGTTGCAGTCTTACAAAAGGAAAAACTGAGTTGTTGCCAATCTTTTTTTTTTTTAAACAAGCACCATCTTGGAAGTGCAATTAGCAGCTAAAAGAACATGTTAAGCATTTAAACAGCTTTTTCTTTGGGACCTGCCTAAGCATTTGTAAACTCTTCAAGATGTCAGCTGCAGAAACTGCTCCATGTAGAAACTGAGTGCAGGTCCCCAAGCTTATGCCAAGACTCCCTTGTTGAGTGGACTTGTACAACCCAATTTCAATGTAAGAACATAAATTATGTCACTTAACACAATGCTAATAATCTTGCAGGGTATTGTACAATAATCACACTTCCATGTGTGAAGCACCAACACTTTAAAAGGAGCAAAACAGATGAAACCCTGCAGTGACTCAGTTTGAGCAATTTATGTATAAAGCTTTCAAAATTACACCATGGAGAAGGCTAAATTTAGACTGGAATCAGTAATGTCAGTATTCTAACATGGGAAATAGAGTAAAACCTTAATATATGGATTAAAAACCCCAGATACTTTGTATGCAACTGGGCATGGGCCAACCTCTGCCTCACACAACTAGAACTAAAATCTGGTGGTTGGGTCTGCTGAGAATATTCTTGTGGTGTTTTAAGTTCACTGGCAGTTTTTTAAAGCCCACACAACTGTAATCTTTCAATACTATATATATTTCCTGAAAATGAAACCCCTATAGAAATAAGTGTCAATTCTTGTACATGCCTTCAATTCTGAAGACTGAAAGGCATCCTCATTCCTAAAGATCTTTGCCTAATGTGGCTCTGTTTGAGACTGGGGTATAATGGTCAGACTGCACGTACACAAGTGTACAGCCAAAAGGACATGACAAAACCAGATAATAATAATTGAAAACTCAAGCAGGGCCTCTGCAACAGGGACTGCACAAGTGGATGGAAGAATTCTGGTTCACCCCATGGACTCCTGGCATGGTGGTGAGCCAAACAGTAAGGCACAGTGTAGTACAAACACTAAGACTGAAGTTTTTTGGTAACAGATTAACAGAACCATTTTTGCTTATACAGCTATGTTTTCAAATACAGATTCTTTTGTTCACATGTTGGGAAAGAATTTTCTGTTTGCTTGGTCTTGGGACTATTTTAAAGACAGTGGTTTCCATCACAAACATGGCACTTGGTTAAAAGAATATCTTCCTAATATCTAGGACAGCCCTATCTTGAAAAGGTACCACGCTCATTCAGTTTGTGACCCTTCATAACATGTTTTCAAGTCTTCATGGATAAAATGTCAAATGTATTTACCTGCCCATGCAGTATTACAGTTTCATCTACCTTTATATTTCAGTTCTTCCTCTAAAATTCAAGCACAGTAAACAGCCTGAACATGAGACTGTATTCAGAGTTCAAGTTCAGAATGCAAACAGAAAAGAGATGCATGGTAGGATCCTTTTTAAACATGGGCTGATCCAAGCGATTCAGGTGAAAAGTGAACAAAGAGTTAATCCAAATGCGAAGGGCTCCATTTCAGTAATGGCATGAATAAACCCCCACAGAAGGCTCCAGTGCTAGCAGCAAACTCCACAGAGTCCAGATGAACCAGCAGGAAGAACAGAGGGTGGATAATCCTGTAAAATTACCCCAGTGGAAATGTTGATAAATTCCCAATTACGAGACCTGCTCTAGAATGAAAAAAAAATGCGAGATACAACACAATTACCAGTCAACACTTGCACATCTTTGTATTTAAGCCAGACAAATACCACAGGTATTTCTTAATCCCTTGGATTTTGAATTAGTTACCCACTGTGGCGAAATCTAGATTATGAAAATAAGCCCCAGAAATCAGATGAAAAACCAGGCAATCTGCAACTCTAGTTACAAAGCAAATACCCATCCATGAAGTTCTATTTTCAGTGACACAATTTTCTATGCATTTGTGGAAATACAGATGGCTGAATTAAAAAACAAACAAACAAAAACCATAACAAAAATAAACCAAAACAAAAAAACCCCAACAAAACCTTTAGTTTACTGCATTTGTTTTGAATATATTTCTTATATTACACAAAGCAAAGCAGCACAGAATCAGGCTGGAGAAGACCTCTAAGATCACCGAGTCCAACTTAGGACTACAGCCTAGTAGGTTTCATATGAATTTTTAATGATTGTGGAAAAATTGCTGATAAAATATGTGTTCTCCATAGATACCAAGACAGAGACAGGTGCATTAGATATCTCCTTTTCTAAAGCCCTGTCTGATCCCAGGCTTATCGCTCTCCATAAAATTCTGGAGGAGGAAAGGCTGTCCTGTGAGCCCCAAGAAAGACCAGGGGGTGCGGGAGGTGCCCACCGCC
>VXBQ01010105.1:1215-118934 GCA_013400175.1 Phainopepla nitens
GCCCGGCTCCCTCAGCCGCCCAGGGCACGGAGCGGGGCTGCGGACTCCCTTCCTTAGCGCGGGGTGCCCGGCTCCCTCAGCCGCCCAGGGCACGGAGCGGGGCTGCGGACTCCCTTCCTTAGCGCGGGGTGCCCGGCTCCCTCAGCCGCCCAGGGCACGGAGGAAGGCTGCGGGCTCCCTTCCTTAGCGCGGGATGCCCGGCTCCCTCAGCCGCCCAGGGCACGGAGCGGGGCTGCAGGCTCCCTTCCTTAGCGAGGAGTCTCCGTAGTAGGGAAACGGTGGAACTGAGGCCAGTGTGAGGGATTAAAGCGCTGTTGACCCGCGGCTGCCGCGAGTCCGGAGAGGTGCGGGCGACTGCCCGCTGTGAGGGGCAGCTCCCGGCCCCGCGCCCGGACAGCCTGCCCCAGAGGGAGGAACATGCCGGGAATTCGCGCACGAAACCCCACCCGGCTCCTCTGTCTGTGTGCTCCGGCTCCTCTGTCTGTGCCGCTCCGGCTCTGTCTGTGCCGCTCCGGCTCTGTCTGTGTGCTCCGGCTCTGTGTGGTGCCCAGAGGCACCTGTGCTGTGCGGGGCACTGGCCTCGGCAGCCCCGCCGGCTTCAGTGACGCGAGTGGGAATTGCTGCCCTCATGTTCAGGGAGCTTTGACGCTTTTGTAAAGGAAGGAAAATATATAACTGCACTTAACCATAAAATCAAAATTAGCTTAATACTCAATAATTATGACATATCGGCTCGAATGAGGGTGAAGAGGGGGTACTGACTTCTTAAAACGGCCTGTTTCAGGGAGTTGAAAGTTTATTATGACTTGAAGTTTATTCTGGTTGGTCTGTATATCTTTTATTGTGAATTACAGTCTCACAGACCGTGCTTAGGGGGGTGTGAAACAGAATTTGATCTTAAAGGTCTCTTCCAATCTTGATTATTCTGTGATTATCTTATCAACAGGCGAGTCTCTGCTCAAGAGCCCGGAATGCCTCAAGCTCCAGAATGTTCAAAGCCATCCCTCAGTGCAAGCTGGCTCACGACTTCCCATTGAAACAGGAAAGATTTCATCTCCAGGACAGACAACACAAGCAATGTGCTTGTGTTCTGTAGATCTCCAGTTGTTTTAAACTTTAGAGGGTTGTTCATTGCTTTGCCAGATCAAAGTCTGAGTTATACTACTCTTGAAAATGCTGTTTGAAGTCTGGGAGAAAATGAAGGCTTTTAAACATGTATTTGTTTTAGTTAGAATAAAGTTAAGCATCAGCTAAAGAAATGTATCTGTTTCTTATAATTTATCTTTTCTGCTCTGGGGAATATTCCTGTTTTTCTCAGTCTTATATGCAAACACATCCTCTGGACTGAATTTAATATTCAGGCTTTTCAATATCCTGGCCTTGTCAGGAAGATTGCAGGAGGATATATTCTTCTCATATTTGCCTTGCTACAACTAAGTTGAAATTAACTGGGTATTGCAGAGGGCAAATGAACCCTTAATATTATTTTAATGTAATTTTGTGCAGAATTTATTTAAATAATGCTAAGAAAATGAAAAATAATTTTGATGAAATTGAGAAGGTGTTGTTTTTCAGTTCTTGCATGGAAGATCTCTGGAGTGAGAGCTATACCCTATAAGGGAATTGGGAAGTTATTTGGCAACGTGCCTAAAAGCCACTTCAGACCTGTTCATGAGTTTGGATGGTAAGCCAACGTCCATTTTAATTCACAGAAGTGCTTAGAAAAACAACAGAATTTATTGGGCAATATCCAGGAGAGGTTAAATTCACATTCAGTCTGTACTGGAGTAGTAACAGCTGCTATGAGGATTAACCTTTTTGGCTGCTGGGATGAAAGGAAATATTAACTAACTATACTGTAGATGGAAGTATAGCAGGTTAACATAATTTATAAAGTAGGATCATTTATAATGGGTAGGCTGGTTGTATTTTATTGTGGTTTCATTTGTACTGTTACTAAGAAGTAACAGCTTTAAGTAAGTTTTTTATATTGATATAGTTAAAAATGTAACACCAGCTTGAGGAATTGGTGATATAAAAATCAATAATGAAATAAAGAATCTTCCTGGGCTTTTGTTATTATTTCCAGTGCACCCCACGACAGTTGCTGTTGGAAAATTACAACCATCTGATGGTGGGTGGATGTCCCCAGTGAAACACATTGGTGGTCCAAGTCTGGATTCTATTGGGAAAGTGTCACTACAAAATCACCTGCCCAGCTGGCAATAATTTCCTTTCCATTGGCAGTTTCAGGAGAGCAAAAGGATCAGATGCTCACTCTCAGGTGCTGAGGGTGCACCAGTTGGTTGACATCTCAGGGGAAGAGGAGACAAATGAGGAGCTTAGTAACTTGTGTTGTTGCTTTGCCTATTTAATTGATAAAATAAGGGGCTGTAGTTTACTAGCCTTCCTGAGCCATAAATATGTCAAATTAGTAGAGAGTTGTTTGGAAGGAAGAATTCTTTCTTGGAAAGAAATACAGAGAAAAATACAAAATGTCAGGTTTGGTAACTGTGCATCCAATTGCTATGAGAAGAGCACAGACTGAACGCAGTCAGGCTGTGCATGTGCTCACAGCTGATGATGTGACCTTTATAAATTAATGGTTGGTTCTCTTGTTCCTGATAAGAGAAAGTCCGTCAATCCTGTGGAACATATTTGTGAAGGACTCAATGGACCAGGTTGGAAGCTCTTTTTGCTAAACCTGCATGGATTAGTCTGAAGATAAATGATTTTCTCCAGAGGAGGGGTAGAGTGCTGACATAAAAGAGATGCCACAAACCTCATTATATCATCAAATTCGTTAGTAAGGAACAAACTGTTACACATGGCTGGTTTTGTTTCGCCGTGTACATTGAGGGACTGGGTATTTTTTTGCCAAAACTGTTGGAGTTGTCATTTTCAGTAGGATTGCTTGTTTTCAGAGCTGCCCACTGAACCTCAGGCCATGGAGCTCAGCGGCAGCGTTCTCACCCCGTGTGCCAGCTGCCTTCTGCTGCTGCAAACATCCCCAGTGAGGGGGTCTGAGGAAACACGATGCCAAACGCTTCCCAAGCTCTTCCTTTGGTGCTGTCACTTTTAGCAAGTGCTCACGGTCAGCACTGGCTGAAGACCAAATGCCCCTCAGTGTTTTATTTGTGCCGTGACTATTTGACATCTGTGTTTCCAATTCAAAGGGGCAATGGCAGAGCAGGAAGGATTCTCCGTGCTCCCTGTTTTCAGTTTTCAGTCTTGTTTCAGCCACACTTGCCCTGAGCTCTGTGCTGTGTTCCTGTGGGCCACGGCGGGGCAGGAGCGAGGGCTCAGAGCAAGGAAAGTGTCTGAGGAACTGCAGCAGGTAGTGCACATAAACTGTTTTCATTAATGACCCACATTTGCCTCTGTCTTGCATAAAGCTGCCATAATCTCACTTTAATAATGATAAATCAGAAACACACGAAGGCTGTCTCCAGTAGTTGAGATTATATACATTATTTATAGTAGGGATATAAATCCCACTTCAGTTATATTGTTTTCTTTGCTACACTATAAGGGCTTGAGCCAAAGCCCATTAAAGTCCTTTCCTAACTTCAGCAGGCTCTGAATTAGGAGTCCCTATTTTTCAAATTAATTTTATTATTCTCTTCTCCTCTTCTAATACTTACCTTTTAAAAATAGTTATCAAGGAAAGAAATAATAGTACATATTCAGTATTATTCAAAGTAAGGTATGTTTTCAGTAATTGTTCTTTTTCCCATTCTTAATAGTTTTTAACCTCCCTCTACATTCCATCACTGTTTCAAGTCCTGTCCTTCTGAATCCAAGTGCTTGTCAGGACACTGTGAACTAAATCTGGTGTGCAGCACAAACTGTGAAGTGTGGGCAGGTGGGATGTGTCCGATCCCTTTTTTTCCTCAGGAGAAGGACAGAGCAATGATCCTGGCAGGTCTGTTGGTTTGTTTTGTTCTTTGGGCACAGGAAAATTGGAGAAGATTTCACCCTCCAATTCAAAGGTTAATTATAAGTATTTTCCTTCTCTCCTGTTGCTAGCACAAGTAGTCAATACCTTGTTCCCGCAATTGTACTTTTATCTATTTTCCACTGAAACCTGACACCTGAGAGAATATTCTGAAGCCAAAACTGTCCAAATTAAACCTAGATATGTGTTGTGTGTATTGTCTGGCCTGTTGTCAAAGGTTTCATAAAAATTTAAATCCAATGTGTCTACTAGTTACACTCTGTCATGTTTTGTCATCCTCACAAAGAATCCTGGAGGTCTAGTTTTCCTGCTTTTTTTTTAAATCCAAGTTTCATCTGGGCTATTGTCTCATTTTATGGTTTGTAATTTAATTATTTTATCAATGGATTTACCTGGCAAAGAAGCACATCCTCCTAGTTAGGAACTGTTTTAATATCACCTAATGGTAACTGCCAAGTTTTGTTTCTTACAGCCTGTTAGCATAAGAGTTGATTTTATTAACAGGCAATCACTTCACTCTTCAATTGCCTCAGAAGGTGAATATATTTGTCTTCTTGTGACTTGTAACAGTTAAATACATTATTTTCTTCCCCAAAACCGGTTCTGTTTCTATAATTTTGTTTGTTTATTTTTTCCAGCTTAAAGAACAGCTAATTCACACCAACCATCTTGTTGCTTAGTGATGCCAAGAAATCGCTCCTATCTGCATGCCATTCCCTTCTCAAATTCTTCTTCCCTCTGAGACTCATCTGTCTGGGATTCTTTTACAATTTCACTTCTCCTTTTATACAATTATTTTTCTTTAAGTCTCCTAATTGTTCTTCATAGTACCCCTAAGCTTTCACATTACTTTGAATTCATCTGGATTTATTTGGATTTGTTTTGTCACCTTGATTCTTCTTTTGTTAATTTCCCCAAATTAATTTTTTGTGGAAATAGCTCCTGTAGTCTGCTATTTAACAGTCTGCACTTTTTAATTTACTTTGTTGTTGTTGATAAGGGCAATGTGTACCTTTGGCTTGCTATTATATATATAAATACCCTGCATGATAAGGCCAACTTTTTTAACTGTTTCATACCAATATCACAGTATTTAAAACAGAATCCCCACTCTTTTGAAGGTGGCATTGGAAATGTGTTTGTGTCTTTGGTTTTTTCCTTCGTTTTTTTTTTCTTATTCTTTTCTCTGGATCCAGACTGTAATACAAATTAAATTGGCTTAGGCAAATGCACTGTACATTTAAAAAAAGTAGTTTTAAAGATGGGATCCTGGGGGTCTGACAGAAAAGCTAAACCAGCTGTGCTCTCCAGGACAAACAACACATAAATCTACAGTATCTTTTCTTCAGGATCAAATAAGCGAAAGAAAAGCCTCAGAAAGTAAAAGATTTTTTTTTATCTCACGGAAGCAGAGCTAAAATAAATTTGTGTCAGTTAAAATCTTAGCCATTCCTCTTGGACTTCTAAAATCCAATATTTTTTCATTTTTATTTTAAGCAGAAGTATTTTCATCTGCTAGCCAAACAGCTCTATTTACCTGTTTGATATGAAGGTTGTATTTAGGTCCAAGAAAGAAATGTTATTCAGTTCTTTAGTGAGGAGCCAATTCCACAAGAACACTTTCCAGTTGTGTTTGTTCTAACTGATTTGCTTGAGTAGAAAGGAAGCAAGAAAATTCTAGAAACCAGAAAAAAAATATCATTAATTTGGTCAAATACTTACCAGATTATTTTCCCCATTTATTTCCAAGTAAACCTCTTGATGTTTATTGGGTTGCTCACTGGAGCTAATAGGAAGGCTCCCATCCATTTTTGGACAAACTGTCTGATTGGAGAACAAGACGTCACCAGATGATTTCCAGAAGAGCCACGATAAAGAATGATTCAGCTGGTGCTATTCCTGCTGTATTTGGGGCAAAATATATGTGTATGTTCTCCATAAGTGCTTTTAAACCTGTGCACTGAGCAAGCAATAGCATTTACGCTTCTGTGGGTTTTCAGAGAGTGTTCATGGGTAGAACCCTGCATTTCCACAGGGCTTTCTCCTGCATGACCTGCATGCTGCCCATAGCATTCTGCAGAAATGGAATAGGCACTAACAGATGTCAGGGTCTGTACACTGGGCTAGAACAAGTGCTGGCATTTTGTGAAGGCACATATTTCGTACCTTAATGAATAATGTAGCAGGGCAGCTGGAGGGATCTAGTAGAGGTTTTATTAAATGCTTTAAGGAAAAAAAAGCCAGCAGACAGCCCAGCATGGCAGGGGAGATGTTAGTGACAGAAACATAAAGCACAGGCCTGGCTCTGCCCTGTGCCCAGTGCAGGGTGTCCCCATTGTCAGAGGGATGAGTGTGGGACACACAGAGCAGAGAATTATTTCATTGTTGGGGAAGGGGATAAGAGACAACCCTACAGCAAGCAAGCAGACTTGCCTGTTCTGAAAATGAAAGTAAAAAGTGAAAAGTGCTAGAAGTCCAAGTGTTTCTGTCTGGTTAGATCTTTTTTATTTATTTATTTATTTTACAATTGCACAGGAAAAGGGAATGTCTTGGTCTTCACTTTTATTTACCTGTTTCTGGGCAGGCTGTCTCTGATTCCTCCCCTTATACTCACTCCAAATACACACATTATATCATTTCATAAACCACTTCATTTTATCTAGGTGGAAACAATGAATTCATTTTCTTTTTGGTTATTGAGCTGAGTCAAGTCACAGAGGGACCCAATGAGTTCCAGACCCTCTGAAGGAAAAAAATGGAAGCAGAATCTTCCCACTTTGTTAGCAGCAAAACTCCGGACTGTCACAACTTTTCAGGTAATTGCAGCCTTAAGATCCAGTTTTATATCTTCCCAAAACTGATCTCAGACTTTCCTGTTCCCTCTGTTCAAGCCCTCCCTAAAAACATTTTGTTCTTCATAACGGTCACCAAACAGAGTCGATAATTTTCTTGTGAATTTTGATCAAAAGCACAATAGTTTGTGACACAGAAATTCAGGATCTGACTCTGAAAGGGAGCTTAAATGCTGGGCGGAAAAGCAAACTGGATTCTGTCCCTTTTGAGTCTCTGCAGCAGCATGGACCTCTCCTAAACCTTACAAGGTATTACTGAGATGCAGCCAAGCCAAGCGTGTTTCACAGGAGAGTTTGGCAGCACTGAGATCATTTCACTTTTCCTGGGTGCTCCATGGCAGCAGAATTGCTTCCAGCCAAGCACCATTCATTTTTAAGGAAGCAGGGGAGTTTTTGATTGATACGTACAAATTTAGCAGGATATTGCTCGGAGGCTTTTGTGTAACAGAGTCCAAAATTAACTGTGCAATTTTTATGCACATTTCTGCCTGAATAAATGAGTATTTGCCCTTAAAGCAGAGTATCATTTGATTAGTTGTTCACTCCTTTCCCCACTCCTTTCCTCTCTGTTTTTTTCATTGTAGACCCAAAAAATCTCTAAATGCTGATCCAATACGTGCAATTTACTGTATTCTATAAATATGATTCTATTTTCTACTAATGATAGCTCAACATTGCTTATAGTCAGACATTCTCTTGCTGTCTCCTCATAATTTCCTCAGTCCTACTCAAAAAAAAAACCAAAACAAAACACCAAAATATCTTCCTTGTATTCTGTTAGATGCGATTATTTTATCATATAACACTGCACTTGTGAAAAACAAAACTGATCCGTGTTTGTTATTGTGAACTAATTTGGAATATCCTTTCCAAGTTCTTGTTGTCGCTGCGGGTGTGGCCTCGGGCGCTAGATGGCAATGTGGCTGTGTGACATCCAGAGAACGGCAGTAGCAAAAGTCTCGACAAGTGAGAGAATCCTCATGTTTCAAAAATATTTGTAATATTGCCTTTTTATTATGAAAACAATTATAATGTGTAAATGCTCCGTTTTTGCAGTCTAAAAGCTTTACAAACTTTCTTCTTCCTGCATTATGACTACACGGGGAACATTTCTTAATGAGTTAAACTGGTGAGTACAACATTTACCCATTTTTTGGTCTACTGTAAAGCTCTCCAATCGATCTATCAAAAGGTAGAATTTTCAGTTCCTGGCACCATCAGCGTGTTCCTTACCATGAAAGAGGAAGGAGGAATGACAGGATGTTGCCCTCCCCTCCCTCCTCAAATAAGCTTTTATTTGGTGTCATGGCAATGATGAGAATGGACATTCTAAAACTCATGTAAAAGCAAAAGTTGTTAGGTGGCAATAGCAACCTTATAGCCCTATTTCGAGCTCCAGAGTCATCCTGAGGACAGCCAGAGCAACAGCTGCTACTCTGTCAGTGTCTGAAGGCTTTTGGATGACTTTGAAAGGAGTGGTTTCAAAACCACTGACCTTACATGACTGACAATTGTTGAAGGACCCGATCTTGCACAGGCTCTCTAGAAAAGACTGTGTGTGTTTTGGGAATGAAGCTGAACCCCTTGTGGTGTGCTGCCACTTTTCCATGTCATATAATGACATGTCCCACTGCTTTAGGTCTCCCTCTTGACCAGTCTGTGTGGGTTACCTTTCATCAAGATAAAAAGGGCCCTATGTTTGTCAGGCTTAATGATCTCACTCTGCAGACAGGCAGGCAGTAATAATTTCTTGAGGAATTTTGCATGGAGTGTATTATTGCTGTTCAGACAAGAGGGAAATATTGGAATGGTGAGGGCCCACCAAGGCTGTTAGGGGTGGGCATTCTGCCTGAGGGACCCCAGCATTTCCTATTGCTCCTGACTCTGGAGTGCTCTCCGTAGGGCAGGAAGGGTTTGTGTCTGCAGGTGTGTGTGCCTCTGGGACAGGAGGGTGAAGAGGCTGTTTCAGCTGTGCTCTGATGGGGTGGAAGGGCCATCCATGGCCTGTGGTTCCTGTTAGATTGTAGGATGAAGGGAGCACTGTCTCATTTTTTCTCTTCTCAGAGACAATGCTGCTTTCTATGCCCAAAAGGAGAGGCAGAGCTCAGAGCAGACATTTGATTTCCAGTTCCTCCCTGTTGCCTTCTCCCATCCTAGTGCAGCATCCAGTGCTGTCTTGTGATAAACACCAGCACTCATTGCATTGGGAAAGTAAGCTTGGATGGCAAAATTAAGGTATTTGTGGCCTTTTTTAATGACCCCAGTCTCTTTTTTGCTGTTGGTCTCTCTGCTCCATGTTCCCCACTGGTGCTTTATTTTGACATTTTTGACTCCTCATGCACTTCCTTTTCTTCCACCCATTGACTCTTTCTGTCCTCCTCTTCTTTTCCTGGTAATAGGGCATATCCCTGTGGCATTTGGTTTTGTTTGGTTGGGACCGACATCAGTCCCCACCAAAACCATTTTGGTTTGGGTACCCCTAACTACTGTGTGTAAGTGTAAACCTCTCATGGCTACAATCTTTTATTTCTCAATGAGGAACACAAACAAGGAAAGCCCTTGTTTAGTAGAAATGAGATTTGGTACTTCCTGCAGACTGATCAACTGTAAAATCAAAGCTGAACATTTTGGAAAGCAGTGCTAAAGTAAAACAATATACACTCAATGAATCATGAAAGAATTTTCCTGAGGTTTGAACTTTTGGGGTTTTCTTTCAATGATTCAGAATAAAATCAGAATCCAAACTGACCACAGAGCTCTCTCCATCCTCTTGCAAAGCAATCAGTCTCAAAGCAAGCAGATATACACCACGAGCATATACGAACTCCAAATTGTGTCCCCAGTGCTTTAAAAGCCAAGGGTCCCTGTGCCTTCCCTGTGCCAGGGAGGCCACCTGTGCTGAAGGGCTGGGGCAGGCCAGAAGCTGCAGCCCACCCCACTGCCAGGAGCCCCTGAGCCTGGCTGGGCCCTGCTATGGTTTGCCTTGAAAGACAAGCAGGGCACAGACATTGCTTGGGAACAAAGTTGTCCTTGAGCAGATTATATCCCCTCCTTACAGAAGGAATTTTCCTCCCATCCTTCCCACTGATGACACCAGAGCAGAGGACACAAAACTGAATGAGCTGTGTCTGGGGAGGTGTCCATGCCTCAGGGTTCTCAGCTGGCAGGGGAAAATTCTTCAAAATACCCTTTCCAATTCAGTTTGTTTTAATAGCAGATTAAATGGCCTCGAGTCTCCTACTTATGTTTTCAGTGAGAAAATGGCCAAGCAATAGCTGAAGCTCCTCAGAGAAACAGGACATCCTGAGCTGTGGCAGATGGACTTCCTTTACACAGTTTTAATGAAAATTTTCAACAATAGCTCTGTGTATGTTCTTAGGGGGGTTAGCAAGTGCACATATTTATGTACACACAAACACACACATTGTGCAATGCTACACAACCTTTTTAAAATAACATAAAAAATACTTGGTATATTTTGCTGGAAAAAAATTTGTTTTGTGTATATATATATATATGTATGTATGTATGTATATATAGACTTTTTTATGACATAAGACAGGATTAGGTCGAGAGAAAATTTCAGGATATGGGTGGCCACTGTTGAAGGTCTTACAGGGAGTGTTCAGTAAAATATCCTTGGAACATCAAATTAAAATAAATGAAGAATAAACTTAACCAAAGAATCAAGTGAACATGAACAAACCTTCATGCTAAACAAATAATCCAAGGAAGCCAAAGTGCAATAATTAGAAAGGGATAATTATGCTTCCTCTGCTTCCTAGAAGAGCCATGTAAGATTTTCAGTAATTTCCTAAATGCATAGTGTAAGAACTGGCAAAAAAATGCAAACCCCTGTTAAAGTTTATGATATACAAGAATCTGCTCTGGCTGAGGGCCTGTTTCATGTCAATAAGGACATAATAAATGATTAAAAAATTAAAATATTTTAAAGGTGCCTTCTGCCATAACAGAAAAATAGCTGGAAATGTAACATATAAGAGAACAAAACAGTTACAATTCTGTAATTTAGAGAGGACTGTGGTAATGTATTATCCAGTCATTGACTCTGTTCTTAGCTCACACATTTTCCTCTTTTGAAGGAGAATTTTTTATTTTTAATGTTTGTGATCCTTAATTTCAGTTTATTTCTGAGGTACCAGGTTTCTAAGAACATCAGATGGGCACTATTCTGATGTCAATTATCTGGAACTGTTCTGTGCAACTCAGTTTAGATTTTGAAGGAATGCTCTGAGGTAATAGACTATTCTTATGGTATTTTAACAAAATTACGTTGTTGTCAAAATGCAGTAACAGCATGAAAAAAATATTTATTGAAAACTCTGCGCATTTTCTCTTATATGGTAAACATCAGGTCAGCTAATCCCTTCTGGATGAGCTGAACCCATGCTTAGAGTGACCCAACCATAATTGCAGCATCACCTTCAGCCTCTCTTTCATGTTCTTGTTGTTCTGTGTTCTCAGAAATGTGTCAGCATTGGAGGCCCACAAACACAGTGAAAAAGACATACCCCAAATTTGATGCAGTCACAACTGGGAGCCTTTTCTGTTGTTCCTGTGAGCTCAGTGTGGAGAAGGTGCTTTAGACAGACCAAGGCTATAAAAGAACAGCACTCAATGTTTTGTTTCAAAAGTTCGAGTCGTTCTTAGAGCTACAATAAGGTAAAGACTTTTCGTTTTTCTAATCTCAAATGAAAATGTGAAAAGTCTCTCTCGTTTTGTATTTCCAGATTGGAACCTGGTTTTGGCATTCCTGGGAAATAATGGAATGTGGGCAGGGAGTGTTTGCTCTGAAGGAGCACTCTGGTGTCCCCATCAGCTGGAACAGCTGAGCCCTGAAGGTGTGTGATTGTGGGAACTTGACTTGTAGGCCAATAAGAGCAGCCCCAGGTAATTTATAACTGCATTTAACACACACTCAAGAATAGGGACAAGTAGCAAAACTTGTGCTAGAAAATGTGGATATAGGTGAGCAGGGTTTCTGTAGATAGATGAATGAGAATTCTGGAAAAGAGAATATAAAAACTTACACTAGATGCATCTCATACAGAATAAATATTTCATAATCTTTAATTTTTCTACAGATTTAACTGTCTTGCATCTTTAACTCCACCAGAGAAGAGATTTTTACCATAAACTTAAATTTTCAACTTTCTGAGAAGATTCTTAAAGATTCTGATACAGCATCAGAGGAAAAAATAATTGGAACAATAAGTGGCAATCTGACACATTTTATAGGACAGATATTTGAATGACCTCTGCTATGTCCAAGAGTCATAGAACTTAGACCTGTAGACTTCAGGAAGACGTTGGTTTTATACCTCGGGTCAGAAATCTTTTCAGTGTCAACCTCTTTAGAGTCACTGTGGATTTAAACAGAAAAATTATGCGCAGAATATTTTTGTTCTAGTGCCCTCAGAGCCCTTAGGAAGGAGAAAGCCCACTGTCAGTTATTTTGGTGTGGTCTAATGCTGTAGCTCTTTAGGGTCTGTGCAATGCTTAATGTCTTGTGATGGATAATTAGACCTGTTACTGGGACTATGCCTGTGGGTCTCTGTAGGAGCTAGTGAAGAGGCCCAAAAGTGGCCCTAAATCAGCAGAAGGTTTGTTTGTTTGGCATGATGTTGGAATCTGCTCAGTGACTCTCCTTCCTGCACACTGCTTGGAAGGTGAAGCTGCACATGGGGCTGGGGGGGAGAGGATGAGTGTGAGCAGACAGACACAACCATTTCAATGCAGGGCAGGAGTTTGTAGGGGTAGGATTTGCCTCCACACCAGGAGGAGACTTACAGTCAACAAAAGCTACCTGTGGTCCTGTATACAGACCTTTTTGCTCTGTTATAAAGCTTTAAATTTAAGGTTTGTATTTCCATCTCTAATGGAATATGAATTCAAAGCTGAGCCTGAAGCTCAGGACACAAGCTGTTATCCTGCTTCCTGTTTTATTTCCAGAGTTGTGCTGCTTGTGGGACTGCATAGGATCACTAGTCACCTGCTTCCAGTTAGGATTTCAGTGATAGGTTTCTCACAATTACCCAGCAGATCCAATTGACCTGGATATCTTTGAGAAACCAGGTGCCTCTTTTTCAGTGCTTAAATGTGGTTTCAGGTCTTCTAGAAATTTAATCCCAAAACTGTCTATAAAGACAATTTGTACCAAAAGTTGTGATTTAGGGTTACATGGATGCAGCTCTATGTTGCCACATCTTTCTTCTTGAGGATGATTTAAGATATTAGGATGCAATATTATTTTATGACCAAAGTGTCCAATTCCAGCCTTATGTTTCTCTGAAAATGAGAGTTCAAACGAGTCATCCTTCTGTTGAAGATTTGATGTGCATACTAAACTAAATCACTACAGAAGTTTGATAAATTCTTTGCGCAGATCAAAGTCAAAATAAGGCTTTTCTAGACTGCATTTTCCATAAATAACCAGAAGTCTCAAATGCATTACAAACTCAGTTAGCATCCAAGCATCTACTAACATCATGAAACAAGTAGAAACACCTGATGTGATTTAATAACCCTATTGGCTAGAGGGTAGGAAATTCAGTTGGGTAATGCCTGGTTCCAGATCCTTGTTAACTGAACTGGAAAGGGTCATTGAGCTGTCTTCTAGGGGTTTTATTTCCCTTGCAGATAGCAACACTGGGTAGAAACAAAATAGCTCAGAACACAGGGGATAAAAATTTGTCATCTGGGAGCACCAGGCAAGTGACCTAAAACATAAAGTGGTTTATTGTAGATTAGTTATCTTAATTTTGGGGTAGTCCTCAGAGAATGAGTGGAACCATCTCTCCAGCCAGAAGAACCCAAAAGCTCCCAACAGGAACATGTGGGGATTTATTCTGTTTTGCTCAAATCTGAGCCACGCAGGCCTGAGAAATAAAACTGACCTGTTGAAGTTATCACACTGCTTTCTTTAACTGAAAACTCTGGGCTAACTTAGCTGAGTATGTGAAGGTGTCTTGGTTTCTCACAGCTGGATTGCATGAGGAGAATGTACTCTGTGTGAAAACTGAAAAGGAGATGTCTTTCAAGAAATTACAAACCCTGTGTGCCCCCCTTTAGTTTTTGGGCTTGGAAGAAAGTAGGGAAATGAAGTCTTGGCTTCCAGTGGAGATAAATTTCTGTTTCCTGATTCCAGCAGTGTCACAACAGGGCTCTCACTGGCTGAGTGCAGTCCTTTTTACTCCCTCCCTGCCAGCTCCTGCAGAGCTGGGTGTTGCCTGCCTTGATGTTTGGACTATTATTGCCCAGGCTGCTTGTGATCATACAGTTTCACCTGCTGTAGACCTGACTCTGCTGTTTGTTCTGTACAAAAGTTGCACAGTAACACCTCCCTTAGTGTTAATTAGCTCACACTGTAAAGGAGGGTTGAGATACCGGTACGAGCTGCTCTCAAAGTAACGAGACCCCATGGCTGAAGTTGACCTCACAGGACTGTCTTAAAGCCATGCAGGAAATCTGTGACAGATCCCAGAATAAATCCCAGATTTCCTGTCTCCTCCACTTGCACTCTAACTACAAGGCCCAGAATTTCTAGGCTGAGGAAAGTGCTGTCCAACACAGTGCTTCTTTTCCTGGTTTACTGTTGCTCCAGTTGACCGCACAAGTTGCTGCCATATGTTAGGCTGTGACTGTTCATCCCAGGACTCTTTTTTAATTGTATTTTATGGAACATGCATGAGTGTTGTACAGTGAGCAGTGAAAAGGCTGAGTACCACTACTCCGGCACTTAAGCAAGCAAAACTCAGTAAAAGTGAGTATTTGTTGGTGAAGGTAATTTATTGTCTGAGACCCTCTTCAAAGTAAACTGCTCATACTTCTGGTCTAAATAGCATTCATAGAAGCAGCTTTGGTATATATCAAATAATAACTGCCTGTGCTAAGATAGTGCATACTGGTAGAGTTAAATTATTTGAATAAGTAATTTTCCTTCATGCATATGCCACTTTGTACTTTGGAAAATTGGCACATTCTGTTGTTTCAAGCATCAGTCCTCCTTAAAGAATTATAAATTAACAGATGCAGCATTATCAAGGGAAAGTAACTCAGTGAGGATCTATAATTGAATTAGATGCTCTGAAGATACTATGACTTTTACTAGGGCTTGATAAAGAGAAGTTGGAGGAATTTGGTTTGCTCTCTGGGTACCTTAGATGTTCACATGGATTGCTGAATGTCTCTTTTTTTGTTTTTAGATACTTTGCCGCTAGGTTAAACTTTAATAGTTTTCATTCTGTGCTTTTCAATTTGCCATCATATGGTTTTTCTTTAGATAACATTACTTGTACAAATTCCAACTGAAGCAGAATCAGTAATCTTCAGCCAGTTTTGACAGCATTTCTAATGCAGTGCAGCTATGGAATTTCATTCTATCTTCTTGTAGCTAAATAACTGAACAGAAACATGGGAACAAATGAACTTTGCTGAACACCCTCTTCTTAATTTATAGGATGACATTTAGATCACTTATTAAAGGCATAATTGTTTTGAATGCAAAACCTTTGTAGACTTCAGTGGCAATTTCATAAGCAGGATGCTGAAGTTTTGTGCTCTACAGATGTTTAAAAACAGAGCCTAACTTCTAGCCCAGCACAGAAACTTATGCATGAGTGTACAGGGAACTGCTCTGAGTGGAACCCAACCGGTGCTGACCTGAGGGACACCCAAGGAGAGCTGCCTAGTGCACTCTCCCCAACATCCCAGGGACCAAGAAACTTTTTCCATGGGGCAGATGTGGGTGCATAAGAGAGCTGGTGCTTTGCCCTGGCCCCTGGTTCCTTCTGCAGCCAAGAGCAGTGAGCACCGATGTGCAGAAATCCTTTCCTTTGCAGAGATGAGTCCCCCTCACTCACCATTATCCTGGTGGGCCTTGCCTGGCCCCACACAGCTCTCTGTGCACCGTGCAGGGGGGTAACCATCTCAGCCATGGTGTTCCCTTTACTGTCCTTGTTCCCATCTCAGCCATGGTGTTCCCTTTGCTGTGCTCATTCCCATCTCAGCCATGGTGTTCCCTTTACTGTCCTTGTTCCCATCTCAGCCATGGTGTTCCCTTTGCTGTGCTCATTCCCATCTCAGCCATGGTGTTCCCTTTACTGTCCTTGTTCCCATCTCAGCCATGGTGTTCCCTTTGCTGTGCTCATTCCCATCTCAGCCATGGTGTTCCCTTTACTGTCCTTGTTCCCATCTCAGCCATGGTGTTCCCTTTGCTGTGCTCATTCCCATCTCAGCCNCCTCAGCCATGGTGTTCCATTTACTCTCCTTGTTCCCATCTCAGCCATCGTGTTCCCTTTACTGTCCTCATACCCATCTCAGCCATGGGGTTCCCTTTACTGTCCTCATACCCATCTCAGCCATGGGGTTCCCTTTACTGTCCTCATACCCATCTCAGCCATGGTGTTCCCTTTACTGTGCTCATTCCCATCTCAGCCATCGTGTTCCATTTACTGTCCTTGTTCCCATCTCAGCCATGGTGCTCCCTTTACAGTCCTCGTTCCCATCTCAGCCATGGTGTTCCCTTTGCTGTCCTAGTTCCCATTTCAGTGGATCGTGGAAAGCCAGCTGGAAGTTACAATTGTTTTCATGTAGGACTGGTTACTTTTTGTTGTGGAAAGTTACTCTCTGGGGTGGGTGCTAACACTGTAATATCTGTACTGATTCTGAACATACTGCCCTGCAAAATAAAACAGAAAACATCAAATTAAGAAATGGCAACACTCACTGGAGCCCATTACAAGGCAGAAGGATGATGAAGATGAAGATGAAGATTTGGAGTATGATGGTGAGGGGGATGATGTCTCCCTTATAGAGCTTTAATGAACATGAGAGCAACATGGCACAGATCCAGATACTCCAGCTTAAATCAGTGTAAAGGGGAATGGTCTTAACCCAGGTGGTTATCAAATCCTTAGACTGTAACAAAGCATTAAAAAAGTATCACTCAAAGGGTAAACCTTCAGTCTGAATATGCTTTTGAAAATGAGTATTCTGTGGTCCGTAATTAATTTTTCATTTTAAGAAAGAGAAATCTCTAGATATCCTAGCTGTCATCTCCTAAAGAGAGGTTTAGACTGATCTCAGTATTTGATACCCACGTTGTATAAGGGAGGCTGGTAGCTTGCAGTGGACTTAAAATGATGTTTGTGTGAACTGGCACCCATCTCTGAAACATTCTTTCACGTTTTCTGAGCTGGGGATGCCAGTCTGCACGAGCTCCCAGTCTAAATCCTAATGGGCATCGAAATAACCACCTTAGCTTTTCAGCTCCCCTTAATAGGGTATCTAGGAAGTCAGGCCTGGAAGGAGGCAGAGTTTACAGCTCTGTGCACGTGGTTCTGCTGCGGCGCTTCCAGCCTCAGCCCTGGCTGCAGCTGGGTGAGGGATATGACAGTATGGTAACTGACTGAGAAACTCTGATCTGAGAGGGAAAGATGCTTCCCTTGCCACCTCTCATTA
Organism: Phainopepla nitens; assembly: GCA_013400175.1. Lineage (NCBI taxonomy): Eukaryota > Metazoa > Chordata > Aves > Passeriformes > Bombycillidae > Phainopepla > Phainopepla nitens. The sequence goes on from VXBQ01010105.1 coordinate 18,508, forward strand.
CTTTCCTTCATCTTTTACCCTTGATTTATAACCATTTCTTACTATACTATGAATAAAACAGAAAAGTATAGAATAGTCCCCAAAACAAGCTCTGTGTACATGGGAGGGTTGGTCTGGTTCAGACACTGAAGAGTGCCCTCTGTACATGGCACAAATCAGTCCTTGGACTGCAAAGACTGCAAGGCCAGTCATGCCAGGAGCAGCTCTTGGAATGACAGCAGATGTTTGTCCCCCAGCTGCTGATGTCCAGAGCCCCAGAGAGCCTGGGCAGCCCAGCCAGCAGAGCTCTAGGCTTGCACTGAGTTCATAAGCTTTGCCTATACTCAAATTTTCATTCCCTTTCCTAAATCAAGTAACTATATTCAAGGAATGGAGCAGTTGCTAAATTATTCTATTCATAGGATATATCATGAATTAACAAGTAAGATTAAAGGAGCAGAATAATAATTAATGATACATGAATGTACATGGCAAACACTTTTAGTCTCATAGCACTTTGTGTTTAGCTTAGACTTTGAATATGGAAGTGTATTTACAGGCAGACTCTGTATATGACTGGGGACATGGCTTTTTCAAGGTTGCAGAGTCAGAGGACACTGGCAAATATTTTCTCACCCACAATAGTCAATTCTGAGACTCATGGCTTCACTCCTTACTCACAATCAGCACAGCACTGCTCTTCCTCACACTGCACTGCCTTCCTTCACATATCAGTGCCAGCTCCTGCTTAGACCCTGTAATGTACTCAGGAATCACCAGGGTAACATATTGGTCACAGGTCACCCTAAATGGATAAATAAGTTTCAGAGACACAGAGGACTTTCATTGCCAGCACAGAGCTGAACTGCTCCATGTTCATTTGATAGCTGTCTCTAGCCTCCTTTTCATCTTTGTAGTTTGGAAATACTTCCATGTCTCTGTAGCTGCAGAGCTGTTCTTACGTCTGCAATGCTTTATAAATCCAAAGTGATGTGATTGGCAATTTATGTCATTATTTTTGGTTGCAATTAAGACAAGTTAAAGAGAATATAAACCAGCTTCAGTTAAAATATTCTGTCCTTCCCATAATGTACCCTTTATTTGAACTAGTTGCTTACAGTGGTTCTTCTGCCTAGTTTATCAGGCTACATGCAGTAGTGGTGTTAGCAGAAGCCATCAGGTCTCTTCATGCTGCTGTTTTTAGTAAGGCTGATTTCTTTGTGAAAAACAGCTGGTTTGTACTTGGACTATCTGAGTTCAAAGACATAATCCACAAACCTCAGTTCTGCAGTCAGAAAGCTGTTTAGTTCTATTAGACTAAGGATTGATTGCAGGATTAGAATATCCCTAATAACAGCTGGCTGCATCTGGAGAGTTCTGCAGCAGCAGTTTCTTTCTTCATCTCATTGCAGTCACCAGTTTTTGTTGTTTCGTTCTACATTGATCTGAGATGCAAATAAATTTTAAAAATTCCGTTGAATTTCCCAAATGAAATTTAACCAAGATGTTTTTCAGGATTGAGGATAAAAACATAACCATCATGTTATATGCACTTTGCAAATTTGAGAAAAACTCACATATTATCTGCTTTATATGGAGTATATGCATAAATCATTAATAATGCATATCATAAAATAGTACCAATTAAAACAATAAAAATCAGTAATGTTTAGCACAGGCACAGGATTTCAATTTTATATGAGTGGTGAAGAGCATCCACCTTTAATTCTTATTGTAGTTGTTTGTGGAAGTACCACAGCACTTGGTCACCATGAACAACCACCACCATTCTCAATTAACTGCCTAAAATGGCTTTTTTTCTCTCCTAATTCCTGTTTGTCCTTTGTGTGCATTCAGTGCCTATTTCAGAGATAAGGACAGGCCTATTTTAATGCCTTCCTGATTTACAAATCCAGTTGTGCCAGGCCAGAAGGAGCTGGTTTATCACGAGTTTCCACAGCATACAGGAACCCATTCCTGAGCGAAATGAAGTGCTCACCCCGGGAGCTGTGTACCCAAACCTGCACCAGCTTTACAAACCGAGCAGGGGCTGCACAGCCACCCCCAGCAAGTGCACCCCACTTTGCCAGAGCAGCTTTCTGTGTGCAGAGCTCTTGGGGAAGAGCAGCAGTTCCCAGGGAGGCTCTGCTGCCTGCGGGGGATGCAGTCTCTGAGCTGATGGCCAAGGCCTGCTGCTGGCAGCAAGGGAGGCAGGAGCTGGGGCAGTGCAGCTGCAGTGCTCTATCAGAAAGCTTCATATTCCACCTCTTCTTGAGCTTGCTTGCTTGCAAAGTTGCTCATATGTTGGTACTTGCAGTTTAAGGTTCCTCACGTTCTTAATGGCACGGATGGGATGAGCTTGCAGTGATATTTTCCCCCCAGATAATCCGGGCTGTTCTGCTCCTCTGCAAAGCAATCATCCAGAGCTGGTGGGCAGGATTGCTTTTCCTCAAAGGAGTAGGTTTCCCTCAGTCAAAAGCTAATATGTGCTAACTTCCCTTAGTGCTGATAATTTTTATTTATTTTGCCTAATAATTATTTTTAAAGGTGAATTTTTAACTGTTGCACTTAAATGATTTTATAAGGGTTTTATTATCACCTGTATTCAGAGCTGTAATGCAGGCTGATAATCAGTTGTGCAGTATCCTCTGAAAAAGAAATCACTCCTCCTAGAATAATCTGTTATTTTGCCACTTTGAAAACATATTTAAATTATTTCCTTGGAAAGTGAGGAAATTTAAATGAAGAACTTGACAGTAAAAGATGGAGTAGAACTGCTTAGATTACCAGTTGTATTCCAAAATGATTTAGATAGAAACAGATGATGAATTTTCTTGCAGAACTTCTTAGCCTAAGCTCTTTCTAATCTCCACAGACATGGAAGAAGCAGCCCTCAAAAATATTTGCAATAGGTAAGAATAAATGTGGCTTTTTTTTTTTTTTTAGATTTTTAATTTGCTTTAAAAGAAAATGCTGTGGTGCTTGCTTTGATGCCTTGTAATCACAAAAAGCATTTTAATTATGTTCCAGTGGATGTTTTCTCTTGGCAAGGTTTGTTGTTTCTAGCAGACTGACCCCATCTTAAAAACTTCCCTGAAACTTTCTTGGTCTAGAACTGAGTTCAGAATTTGTGTAGGCTTAAAAATCAGTATTCCTGGGGAATATCCATGGGAATGGCAGCTGTTAGTAATGGAGAGGGTCACCCCTTAATTCTTCTTCTGCCCCTCAGTGTTGCCATTTGCTGTCTCCTCAGTATGAAGGAGGAACTAGATCAGGAGCAATGCAAGTCAAAACTACTAAAAAGTAATTTTTCAGATGTTCTTCCCCCAAAACCATCACTCCCCTTTACTGAAAAAGCTGTTTTCTACAGCATCCCTGCCCTCTAAACTTCCAAAAATGATAATGAAAAGAGCAGGGCATACCTGCTGAGTCAGCTGCTGCTTTATTAGAGAACCGACTGAGGGGGCTGGAGAGGGGGAAGTAAAAATACCCTGGTGTAGAGAGTTCACTGCAGAGTCAGTTCGATCAAATTTGTGCTTCCCAGTCCTGGCAACGCGTTTGGACTTTTCAAAGGGCCTGATAAACAGCAAGAGCCTTGTCTCCCACACATTAAAGCTTCATCACCACATCCTATGAAAAGAAGCAAAACCTGGCAGCACAGTAAAGCAAAGGGTAAGGTGTTCCTTGGATGGGTCAAGGTGCTCTGAGCTGCTCTTGCTTCGCTGAAAGAACAGCGTGGCTTTTCTGGCAGCAGAACATCTGTAACCTCTGCCTGCCTCAGAGCAGCACATCTGTTCACAGTTATGGGTCAGTACACTACAGGAAGCTCACTTGTACTGTGCTCAGAGATGCTGGATCAGAGCTCCCAAAAAGCACTCCTCAGACTTTAATTAGTGAAGGAACACAGGATAAAATGAATGCACATCAAAGCCATGAGGGTTAAAACCCCAAACAACTGCTTTTACCCTGATGAACATCTAGACAGAGCTATAGGCACGCCATCATCGTGTTCTATTCAATGCTGTATTTTTTTAAATTGGTTTTAGTTAAAATTCCTAATTCTAAAAAATACTAAGGAATAAAATTGATATTGGTAGCGCTGCAAAGCTCATAAAGAGCCTGGTGGGCTATCTGGTCACAATGAATTAGCACAGCATGTTTTCTGCAGTCGTTCCTGTCCTGCCAGCCCAGAGCTGCTGCAGTGTCTCCCTCTGCCAGGCAGCTTCTTGGAAATTCTTCCAGCTTTTGGGGGAATGTTGATGCATACAGCACACAGTTTACAAAGACATTAAAATCAGTTTACTGGTGCTAGAGTTGCCCTGTAAAGAGCACATTTCTTTATTTTGGTTCTCTTAGCTCTGAAAATAGATTCTGAGTAGACTGAGATGTATATTTTCAGTCCTAAAACATGCAGGCCTACACACACCTCAGCTTTCTAATTATAATATCTGCTTTGAATCCAGTTATTCCAAGTCTGCTTTAACTGGAATACAGAAATATTTCTGAGAATAATAGCACCAGAACCTTTTGCCCTGTGGCAGGAAAGACAGATCAGAAAGTAATTTAGAAAACTAAAATTTTAAATACCCTTGTATTTCATACCATCACCCAATTACTTTGTTCAAAAGAATGAATGGACTTGTTTGAAACATACAAATATTAGTACAAAATAGACTGAGCAGACATTTTCTCTATGATTGGTTCTGCTTCTTGATAATCTTAACTGTGAGGCTGACCTTGCTCTCCACTTTAAACCCATTTAATCTAGTCCAGTTTTATTGCTGTGTCTTGGAATGAGCTGATGATACTGAAATTTGCCTATAGGATGCCTGACTTCTCAGCTGCTGGAAATATGGTGTAAATCTTTCACTAAAAAAGGAAATTGCACTTCCATTTTCCTTGAAGCACAAGCACTTCAGCATTTCAGTGTTCTAGCACAGTGACTATTTTGTGAACTCTAAATTCCATCATGAAGATCCTGAAGGTCACTGCTGTAGACAACGACTTCTAACACACTAAAAATTTTAATTGCTCAAACAAATTAATCTGATGACTGATCTTTTGTTCTTAATTGACAGTCATGAATTATAACAAGCATACTCACTATGACATTGTATGCATTCATTTGTGTGGCAGGAAGTGCTTTTTAACCTCAGGAAATAATGTATAAAATATGACAGGGGCATAAATATGTCTAAGTTATTTGCAGAAAGACACTTGGGAGGTTTATAATTTGCTCACCTCTGGCTTAACTCTCTTCTAATTGCAGTTCATAAAATACCTCCCCTTCCCAAAGTTCAAGGGGCAGTGATGCTCCTGCTGAGGAAGTTGTGGCTGAACCTGGAGCTCCTGACACTTAGGGGATACACAGGGAGAATTCTGTCTCTGTTGCAGGAATTTCATCTGCCCACTTGCCAGCCACATACTGGACACCAGAACATCACTGCATCACCTCGGACAAACTCCTGCTCTGCTGCAGAAGCTTGAACTCATGCCTAATATTTATGCAGTATGACATGGAGGAATTATTGACATATTATTGAATAGCATGATTCAGCCCTTTTAAGATGCTTGAATATCAGCAAAGTCCTGGACACCTTCAAAGTGTATAAATAGAAAACATTAGTGATGCCACGGAGTCATCAAATGAAACTAGACAAAAGCATTTGTGGATATGTATTTGCCCTTTTACTACTAAATCTAGTGGTTTAATACTTATAGGTATTTGAATAATACCAGTTTAAGGTTTAAATTTACAGTAAACAGTAAATGTGGGGTGTGAGGGAAGAGCTTCAGGTGTGGATTCCGTGTTGCAAGTTTCTGTCAGCTTTGTGAGCCTGATAAACAGTTTCAGTAACCTGGCTTCAGACATCACTTTGCAAAGATCTTGGTGCACAGGTCACCTGATCCTCCATATGCAAGTACTTCAGAAACTGAGCCTATAAAATATTGCCTGCTGGGCATATCCAGAGGATAGCAGCCACTATGGGCATGGGTTTTAGAAAATGAGCAGAAACACAAGCGTGACAAATATTCTTGCGCTTGATCTTGTGGCACCAAGGAAAGAAAGGTACAGGAGAGGCAATGAGCACTTGGTTTTCTATAGGAAGGAGTTTTACTCATTTTTTTCTGTGTACAAGTTGAGGGGGAAGAAGAGCCTGTCAGTGATCATAATTAAGCACCAAGAAATTCAGTTCAGAATTAACAAATATAAACAAGGCAATATTGATGAACATCTATTTGAAGGCTGGGATTTGAACTGAAGAGTTACCACAACCTATGTAGTTAGATCCAAGGCTGCCAAGGCAGCAAAAAGCTTGAGTTTCCCCTCTAAAAACTAACTGCTGTCTCAATGACCACGTGTGATGTCTGGCAGGAGATACAAAATCTCAAAGTACACTGTGGGCTTCAACAGCTAAGACAATTAGTGTAGTAAGTTGTTTCATGTAACTTCTTCCAAAATATTCCAAGCAGGTAATTTTTTATGCTTGCTTTCCTTGGAACCTGAACTACTGCAAGACATAGCAAGGTCCTTGTTAACTTCAGGTTTGCCTAATTTCCAAAGAGAACATCAGCACAGATAAAGTTCTATTGAGCAAGTCATTCAGAAATGGAATCAGAAAGTTTCATCAGCCCTGGATGGTTGGTGCTGCATGTTAAAATCCATTAGAGTAACCTGTAAGGATTTATTCTGTAAACACAGTAGCACACAGACAGGAAAGCTGGCAGAAGTATTGAGAACAGTTAAAGTGCAGAAGGCAATGATTTATAATGATGTTTAAGGCTGGAGAGAAGCATATGATTGTTTTATCAAACATTAGGAGTTTTCCCAGAGAAACTTAGCTGCTTTTGTTGATAAGTGCACAGCTGACCAGTTGCTTTTCACTCTAGAAAATTATTCTGTTGATTGATAGCTCAGTTAATTTCAGAAGGAGCCTTCTTGCTGCAGATGCAGCTGTGACTTCTAATCAAGGGAAGCAATTAACTGCTATCTCTGTGGCTGCAGAGGAGCCAACTGGAGAACCAAATGTACTGAGAACAGTCCTCAGCAGATAACTGAGAAGAGTGAAATCCTGCCTAATATTTACTCCCTGTAACAGTCCCTTAAGTACTTAAGTATTTAGTGACTGGATTTGTCAGTACTACTCAGTCAAGATTTCTATTTTCATTATTTTTCATTTTGCTTACTTTGGCAATTGGTAAAAGGGATTAAACAAGGAAGACCTTCTACTGTGATTAAGTTAAATACCTGACTCTCACATTTTCAGCCTGGATGCATTGTAAGTATCATGTGTCCCAGGTGGACTTTGAAACATTGTCTGCCACAGATTTCAGTGAGAGCAAGTTTGATGCCAGGTCATATAAACTCACTGTCAGCATATCAAACAACACCAGAATAAAAACTTTTCAGGATTAGGTCTTTCTGGTGTTCAGATACAGCAGGGAAAATTCTAAAACTTCTGTAACTGCTAATATTGACAGTCACCTGAGCGAGAAGCAGAAGAAGAAAGCAGGTAGAGTTTTTCCAGAAGTGATTAACTACAATATAAAAATAGGATCACTGAATAGAGTCGCTCACCTGGTCTATAATATTCTTTCACAGGCAATTTTTCACTTCAAGGTCAGTTGAATTCTATTCTCACTGAGTGGAAAAAAGCAACAGTGAAATGAAAAAAAAGACAATCAATTATTTAAGCAAATAAAGATATAACACGTTGATCTCGTATGAGGCTAATACAATAATATCCCTTCTATTTATATTCTGTGTAAAAAAAAAAGAATTTTCTATAAAACAAAACGATATATAAAAACTCAGGGCTCATCAACAGGCACTGAGCTTACCTCTTACAGCTGCCACCCTTAATTAAAACAAAGACCCAAAATAACCTTCCCAACACTAACTCTGACCCAGCCTATATTTTGATTTACATTATCTCATTTGCATGATGCATTTGCAAACTGATAAGAGAAAGGAATTTTGCCCATGTCTCAAGAACTGGGGCCTGCCTGGCCTCCAGCTATCCCTGATCTTGCAAATTGCAAGGTTAGGGCTGGCAAATTCAGATTCACCAGAAGAGCTGAATTCTACTAGCTTAGAATTTAACTGAAAGGAATTAAGGCTTGTTGAATGTTTTAATCCGACAGCAGAAGGAAGTGGTTATTGATTCTCCTTTTTTTAGTCATCAGATTAAAGTTTAGGAAGTGTTCAGGTGTGCTTGGGGCAATTTAAGAATACATAAATATACTCAGTGACATTCCTGTGAGTAGTGCGGCTTGGTGATACCCTGAAACTGCTTATCAAATATTTTAAAAGAATTTTTCCCTTTGTCCAGAACAGGGTGAAGGTAAGGTTAGTAGAGACATTTTGTTTATTCCAGGAGAAAATACCTTGATATGTAAAAGCTAATCTTGCATTTGGAGCAGAGGTGAGGGAAATTGCTGCAACTTAACCATGGCTTTCTTTTGTATAAGGTGAAGCCTATGCTCAGGCAACTAGAACATACCTGCTCGTTGCAACTGAGTTTAGGATTGCTGATTTCTGGAGATGTTATGAGGCTGCTGCTGTCACTGCCAGGTTGGCTGGGCACTGCATTATTGCCCCCAGCTCCCCACAGGAGCTGCTCCTGCTGCTCCCTGCAGCTCCCTTTAGCAAGGCAGCTCCTTCTTTTGCTTGTGGAACTCACACCTGGCTCACCTGGCAACTTAAAAGGAACTTTTTGATGACATAGGAAGGAAGTTTGAGGTTTAAAAATCCATTCATCACGGGCAAGCAGTTTGAGCTCTGAAATGAGCTAGGGACTTCTTGAGTCACAGAATTCAGAATCCAGCAGTTGAAAACAGCCATAGTTCATTCAGAGGAGGCCAAAGAAGAGCTGTTCTCTTTTCTCCCATAGATAGCAAACTGTAAAAGTTCCCCTAATGTGCCATAATATCCATCCACGCTTTCGTGAGACAGATTGTGTGGTGTCGGTTACACAGAGGAAAGCAGGCAGGATGGGAAAAGGCAAGCTTTTAAAGTCTGGCAAATTTCGTCCTCATTCATCCAAAGTTAAAATTAATTGCCTTTGGATCAGTATTACATTAATTGTGAAGGCTGCTTCTCTGGTTTCAGCTTTTAATAATCGAGACAGCTTTCCAAGAGTTCACTTTGCATCCAACTCTTTCATTTAGCTCTGTTTGGAAAACTGATTCTGGAAAAACTCAGAATTCTAAAGCCAAATTTGTACTGGGGCAAACTCTGCTGATGGCAAGAAATGATGCAAATTTGAGCTAACTTTTGAACTATCTCTTTATAAATAACTTTGTGTGTGCCAGCCCACCAGTAGTTGGGTCAGAAATGGTCTGTTCATATGGTTACTGGAAATTATAAAAGTACCAATGATTTTAGACACTGGTGATATTTATGATAAATTTTGCTTCCTGCTCGCTGTGACTAATGTTTACCTCATTGCTTTAAAAAAAAAATAAATCTCCCCTTCTATGCCCTAAATCTATTATGTTTTATTTACCATCCTGGCATAGGAGAACATTTGAGATGGTAGAAATAATTTTGGGAGAGGGAAATGCCACAGTGGGGTTTTTTATTCCATCCAACAAAGAGAGAAATATTTTAACTGCAAAATACTTGGTCAAGATGTACTTCTGTACCCAAATAAATTCCCTGTGTTTGCCAAGGAAAAAAAACAACCCTGAGAACAAAAGAAAGTTTGGAATGAATAAAAAGTTCAATAGGAGTAGATGCTATCAGGGTTGCTCCTTTACTTGAAAGGAACATGAAAAACCTTTTGTAGTGTCCTATAAAGTCTTAGTAGACACTAACTTCTCAGAAAATCCTCCTGTCTGTAATGTGGTATGCATGGTCAGCAACTCCCAAACTGAAAGAGACTGAGCACCTCACTTTTAACCCCCATCTCTTTGGTTTTCAGCACAACTGGGGATTTCAGTCTCTAGCAGTGGTCCAGGCAAGCGTAATGTCAGTGACAGAGGTGAAATTTCTCCTAGTCCTTCACCTCTGGCAGTTTGCTCTGTGACACAATCACTGCTCCCTCAGTTGTGTCAAAGGGCACAGCCAGGCCTTGAGCGGTGCCACAGAGCTCTGTGTAGGAATAAACACACATTATTCAGATTTTTTGAATTACTGCTGTATCCACAGCTGACTTTAACCTCGTCCTTCTAACCAGCTGGATCTGAGCACTACCTTTATTTCTTGCAGTTGACAAATTGACAAACAGGAGATGTGTAAAATCTGTAACTTCTGATGTTCTCAATTGTTCCCTCTTAATAATGAAAAGCTCCTACATATTTTGAATGGAATATTAACATCTGTTTTGACAGTGTTGGTTAAGTGTTTTCATAGTAATTCTTCTTGAAGAAGGAAAAGCAGTTTGAAACGTAGCTCTAGGCTGGGTTCCAGCTGGGAGAATTACATGGTACCTCCCTTTAATCCCTCTCTGACATTGTTTCCTCTGATGTTCCTTAGCTGCTGGCTTTAAACCGTGTTTCACTGCTGCTCAGCAGAGCCCCTGTTCCTTCCAGAGATGGGCACACATCTTTGCATGTCATTATGTTAATCAAGGAGTCCTGTAGCTCCAGAATTGCTCAGGTTTGTGTCAGAACACAGTTGATCTGAGGAAATTCTCCACCAGCTCTTCATATCTTGAACCCCAGCACACCTCAGGTTGGAAGGCCTCCCTGAGGATCAGCACAGAGCAGGTGTACTTCCCCCTTCTTTAAGGTGAGAGGAAACTGAAGTAAACTCCTCAACATTTATTGAAGTAATCCAGATGTTTGATTAATTAGCTGTGGTGACTTTGAGCCTGCTTTGGCCTGAAAGTGCTGTCTAAGGAGCAGGACAAACTGCTGGTGGCTCCCAGTGTCATTGACAAGGACAGGTAATACAGGGGGATCAGAGAACAGATCAATTTTGCCTTCTCAAAAATACCAGTATCTCTCTCACACTTGCTTAGTCTGGCCAACACATCAATGAAAATTACTTTGAATTTTTTTATCCACAAGGAGTGCTCGAAAAAGGAAGCATCTTTCTTTCTCTGTGATTTAGTCTCTATCAGTACCTGGTCCTCCAGAAAGGACAATATCCTTGGTTCTGTGGCAACTCCCCTCTGTTTCACTGCTGAGATGAGAGTCTTGCAGCTATCTCAGGGTGGGAAAGGCTGTTTTGTTTCCTTCAGCCAAATCAGTAGCCTTGTTTTCAGAACAGAAAGTCACTGATGGGAGTAACAGTTCTTTTTGGTGAGAGCTGAACTTGGTTCGCAGTGTAACGCTTGTGATAAACGTCACCTCCATGGTTCCACTGAACCAAAACAACTTGGCACTGCCAGGCAATTAAAATGCAAACAGTGAAGATTAGACTGTATTGGGGGGAGAAAAAAAAAGAAAAAAAAGAAAAAACTGAATATAGATAACTAAATTACAGTTGGAGCAGGTCAGATTCACAGCATAAAACCTGGACCAAAGTCCTGTGTGAATCTAAAAGGGATGAGTTAGCAACTGATAATGCAGGAAAGAGGGACACAACTTTCCTCTTTGGAATTCTGATCCCACTGATGTGGCATGGGCTCACCTCCTTGTCTCTTCCACAAAGCCGAACTGCTTTGCTCTCTTTTTTCTCCTTTCTGTTTACTGGGGGCAAGGGAGAACAAAACAGACTTGAGAATTGCATTGCACATGCTGTGGAGGAATGTGGAGGATGAGCTGGTTGAGTTAGTAGTGTGTGCAGTGTTTACTTCTTTTGGAAATAAGCAGGGAGTTCAAAAGGAAAAAACAGCTTCCTCAATATTGGGCCTTTTTATTGTCTTTTAAACCCTCTACTGAACCTGCTGACAGTTTTGCAAATCTGTGAAATCACTTCACAAGCTGTGGCAGATCACTGATTGTTGTGGCTGTGTCACAGTAATCAATACTATAGGGTTCTGCTTCATCTCTCTCTTTTCACTGTAGTTCTGCTGGGATAAAGTGCCTTGTACATTGAGCTGTAAATCTGGTAACACTGGTAAAATCACTGCTGTTTGGGTGACCTCCACAGAGCCACACTGATTTATATGTCTATAAATGTATGTATATTTGGTCCATAGCCTGCTCCTCTAAGGTGGTGGGCACTGAAGGGTGCAGGAGAGAAATCCAAGATCCACAGGGACTAAGAAGAGTGTAGAATGGGAAGGGACACTCAAGAGGTGGTATTCTGTGTTTCAGGAATAGTGAGGAATCACATCTGATCCCATTGAGAAGGGAGTTTAACATGCACAAAGAATCATTACTTGAAGACCAGGGGAAAAGTTTAAGTACATTAGTGGTCAGATTGGCAGGCTGTGCAAGAAAAGGTGAATTTTCCAGAGAATGTGTTGTCAGTAGAGAGGAGAAAGCAGCATGGGTTGAAAGACAAATCCAGTTCCTAATATAAATGCCAAAATAGAAAAACTTGCTGGAAAAGAGGGAAAATTATAGCATGTGCAGCACAGAAAACCATCAGAGTGATAACACTGTCAATCAAATGAGTGTGTGATGGCTGATTCCATAGCTGTGGAGCTACTGACATAACATAGGAGTAATAAAGCCTTTTGCAGTCATTAGGGAATTAAATTTGCTGCATTTTAATGTTACTCAGAAGTGTAATTTACTTGGGCTTTACTTCTGCTTCATTTGTTAACAGGAGGTATCTAGAGAATGCAAAATGAAATTTTTGTTAGCTCCAATCATAATGAGTGATTTGTGAACACGCACAAAAGCTTAGAGACATCAGTACATCACTTTAACATCAATGCTGAAGTTCTTTGATACTGATTATTTGACCACTCTTAGTTTATGTGGTCTCAGAGATCTAACTTCGGATTTTCAGTCAGAAGTTTATGGGAAGCATTTTAACAAAAAAGCAAAGCCAGGGAAGTTTCACTTTCAGCACAATTTACCTTTTATGAGAGGTTTTATAATCTTCATTACAGACTACATACCTTCCTAGGCTCTGATAATGAACACTGTGTATCAAGAAAACAACAGGTCATACTGCTATTAGTTCATGGATAGGTTCATGCATTTGAAATCTGAATGACTTTCCATGCTCAGACCAGAACTGGCATGTACACACAACAACCACTTGTGTCTGCCTACACACACATCTGAAATAATAAATTGTAAATTTTCTTTTCAATTGAAAAACCTTGCAAATGCCTATTTTGGTATTTTCTAAACCCAGCAGCATTCTTTTTACTTTGAAATTGTTCTCACAGCTAACGATTCAATCACAATTATTTAAAGTCTGCACATAAAAGCTCAAATTTCTATCTCAGTTTCACATGGGAGGATTTCTGGAATCTCAAGCATGGTCATATTATAGAAATTTCCCACCTACATTTGCTTTCCAATTTGAAATTATTAAATGTAGTGTGAAGTGTTGTCCTGATTTACTACACTAGGAAGACTTTGACAAAAATATTCCTTTAATTTCAATGTTGTGGGAGATATGTTACTTAAATGCAAGCCTTGCTAAATCAGAGAATATTCATGATATTCTGAGTATCACTGTATGGAGTTCAAAGTGCACCTCTCATTAATGCAGCTAAAAAAAATTAGGGCACAGAACTAAGGTTTATTAAGTCACTCCTTTATATTATCTGCTTCAGAGCCCCTTTACCCACAGCCAGTGTATTTTTCCTTCTGCAGAAAGAAATGCAAATTCCTTTTCAGACCAGAGGAGTCGTCAGAATCCAGCAAACCTACTGTGACCAGTGATTAATTGGGAAAGGAAAGAGATGAACTGATTTCATCTTTTGCTCCCACATATGGACTGTGTGAGAATCATGAACTTTTATTTCATGGATCCTGATGTTTGACCCTTCTTGTTATGTATAGCAAGTGAGGAAATAGGTTTTTGGTTTCTGCAGCATGATTTCAGGGCACCTCTAGTATTTAACTCATATACGGCCTCATTTATCACAAGCTTTATAAAATACTGAGCTTTGGTAGCATTCAGGGCTCCAAATTCCAGAAAGCATTGCTGTGGTCCTGTCAATATAGATGTAAAACTGCATTCCTAGTCTTCCAAAACTTTTTTTTTCGCAAAGTCGCTGCAAAGCTGTGATGATGAAAGCTGGACATTTCTGGAATGCAGTAGTCAGCCAATTGATTTCCATCATCCTGTCCTCATCTTCCAAGCACAGAGAGCCCTTTTGGTTGCTTGGTATGATATGCTAAGCCCAGTTCTTAGCCAATGCCCAGAAGCAGCACTGTGCAATAGTCACATCAGCAGAAATGGTGCCAACCCTGGGACTGCCTGGGCAGAGCCATCCTATCTGTGCAGCTCTCCAGCCAGCCTGAGCCTCTGACTCAGGAACTGAAAATGGCACTGGGATGCCCAAAAAAAGGGCCCCAACATCACCAGTGGGAGTTTGGGAAGGTAGACCTGTTGGGGTTTTCTGGACTTCGGTTTTCAATCTTACAGTATTTAAATGGAGCATGAAATATGGACACAAATCCAAGCTTTCAGTGAGATTTTGAAACCTCTGGGGTGGTTTTTTCCTGATCACATGGAAATTCATGAGATCAATCAGATGGAACATCGTAAGAAGATGGGTTAGACACAAGTTCCAGTATTTCCCTAGGAGTTTTTCCCTTTTTATTACCTGTGGTTTTTATAGATTCCATAGCTATTGAAGAGTTGGAGGAGCACTGGCATTCTTTCTATGGCCTGGGATATCTCAGCTTTCCCATCCTGGGTAACTGTTGTTGTTGCTTCTGAAAGCAAGCACCAGGAGAGCTCCATACCCAGCGTACCAGCCTGCTCTGAAAACGTGGAAATAGCAATTTTCTGCAGAAATACTGATTGTAGAGGACAGACATTGAGTAACAGAGACAGATGGACAAGTAGAATGTGTAAAAGCTACAAGAGCAACTATTTAGAAAAGTTGACAGCTATAAATATAACACATTGAAAATTAATTTACAATGTTAAGCCTGTCTGTCCCACTTTTCTGTCTGGGACCTAAGTTAACATTATACACTTAGGACATCATATCATTATTCTTATTTTAATGCATTTCATGCCGATAGATTTAATATAAACAGAGGTGCTGACAGGAGCTTCAGTTTAAACAGGTTTAAATGTGAATTTGACTTTATGATTCTCATCAGGGAAAAAGACTAAACAGTTTAAGTTGATTAAATTTTCTTAAAGCTGCAGCTAAATATAATGAAAGCCATTTGTGCATTTTTTTTCAGGAAAATTGAGTGGC
The DNA here is from genome assembly GCA_013400175.1 of Phainopepla nitens. Classification (NCBI taxonomy): domain Eukaryota; kingdom Metazoa; phylum Chordata; class Aves; order Passeriformes; family Bombycillidae; genus Phainopepla; species Phainopepla nitens. The sequence goes on from VXBQ01010105.1 coordinate 33,729, forward strand.
TCAATGTTAGTGACTGACAGCTTGGTGCAATGAATTCTTTTCTTGTGAAACAGTCAAAACAGTTTCTATTTTTCATAAACTTCTGCAAGGTAGTTTCAATTTTCTGACTTTCAGAGAAAGCATAGCTTGCCCATTTAAGAGCGGGCTTATTAGACCAAACTATATATGTCAAATTACTAAAAATACAGATTGTACCAGATATTCCTTAATATTATGTTTTCTCGTGCTATGGGCATCACAGTGAGCAATTTTTTTCTTCCTTTTTTTAAAATTAAATTTCTCCTTTTAAAATTGTATTTATGGAGTGTCGTGATTAGGTAAAACCTAGAGCTCTTACTCAGCCTGAATACCTATTTAAGCATGGACCACATTCCATGCATGGTCTATCACATGAAAGAAGGTGGTGGTGTGAACTTAGATATAAATAATGGGTCAGGCTCTGCCTAAAGCTGATATATATTTACTAGAGGTTACTTTGGCACAGGAAAAATACCATGTTCCTGCGCTGAAACAAAGCCATTTAAATTATATTTAAGGGAAATACTGTATCTATATGCAGACTTTTTTGCAATCTTCCCTGGAGCAGGATCTGAGTTGCTTTGAGTGTGTGCAGATGCATTTTGCATGTCCTTGTCATGGAAATAGCACCTCCAGGATTCCCAGCTGTGCAGTGGTTTTCAGTGTTGAGGATTGCCCGTCACGGTGTGAGGACATCCTCGTTCACAGGTAACTTTGGGACCAAAAACCAGAGGTATTGGCCCAGGAATGAACACTTGGGAAGGGTAAGAGCCACCTGACCAGTCCAGGGGATCCCAGACTGCACCCACACACAAATCAGTTTTTTACAAGTGGAACTCTAGGAAAGCTTCAGCTTTATTTTTGGTCAGAAAGTGATTCATCCTCTTCCTGTTCTTGCAAATTACAGAAACAGGCCTTCACAGAAACTCAATCCTTTCTGACACGCTCTTAGGAATTATTTAATATTCTTGGCTCCAGGGTGGTATCTCATAGGACAGGAACTCGGAGACAAATGCTCTGTGTCTTTGTACGGGTTGTTTTTGAAGTTGCTTGAAAAATAAGATTAGACATCACAGCCCGTGTCACTTTTCAGTGCACTCTGTTAAACTTGCAACATCTTGCTGCAAGTTTGTTTGACGTCTTTCGCCCCACTGGTGTTAAAAGTCATGCAAATCCACAGATGTTAACTTTGGAAAAGAACTTTCCATAATAAATCAGTTTAAATTATGTTCCTGGTTGAGCGATAATGTGGATAACTGGTCAGTTCAAATACTTGGCTGCTGGTTCCCTGTGACTCCATGAGAAATCACATCCCTGCTCCAGGCCTCAGTTTCCCTTCACCTCTCCATCTACTCATCTGCCACAGCTTGTGTTTGGAGCAAATTTAGAAACTGAGAGAAAGAAGAGCAAAACTGCTTTGCTTCATGTGTATACTTATAAGTTAAAATTACTTTTTCCTACAGCTAGACTTATGTAGAAAATAAAGGAAATTCTCATGCCTGGTGCGTCAAACTCAGTTCTGTTGGTGACCAAGAGCCTGCATTTAGGTGGACTTTGAAAAATCTTTCAGGTGTGTTTTCAAATTTTCTTCTGATCCACCAGCCTGCATTTCAACTATCACACTGAGCAACAGAATCTCAGCTGTTTTTTCACCAGTTCAAAAACTTACTATTAGCTTTGTCATCCTCTAATTTTTTAAGGCATATATTTGGCACCAGTTCCTTCACTTCTTGGCCATTTTTTTGAGCATAAAATAAGACCACAGCAGCTTCCACACTTTCCAGGCCTGCAGTGGGAAGTATCCTTAGGGATAACTGTCTCAGTATTTGGAAACATATCCCTCTGGTGTCACTAGATTGCAAGTTTCCAAGGATATCTTTGGACAGTCCCACTATTAGATTTATTCAGAAAGTCAGAGGGGTCAATGAGTGCATGGGAAAGAGGAGCAGTAGGAGCAGTAAAGGCTACTTTAGTAAGTAAAAAAGTAAAGTAAAAAAATATGTAAGGATTCACTGCAGTGAGAGATTTCACCCCAATGCAAATGGCACCAACGCTTGGACTGCCACCTTGCAACTTTTCCAGGTATTATAAGTTACAAATCTTTTTGATCCCACTCTGTACCTAATTCAGAGTCCATCCTATTTGACTGATATCTGTTCGAATGGCTTGGAGGACTACAGTCCAGCAGCAGCACCCCCAGAGGTGTCCCTCTGCTCAGCTGGGCACTCCAGGTACCTGTGGGGAGGAGCAGCTCTGCCTGACAGGGACCTGGGAGTGACACTGGCTCAGAGACACCAGCACAGGACAAGGATGCTGTGTTTTCAGTTGGAAAATACATGGATTCAACCAGGGCTTATTGTTTAATAGCAGCGTTCATTTCTACGTGCACTTTTTACCAGAGACAGCGTGAAAAATCTGGCGAGGGAACCTCAGTTTTAAATGGATTTTGTCTTGCATAAAATGACCATCTCTGTGTCAGCTATCAAAGCTGTGAAAGCATGCTTGGAGCCACCCCAAATATAACATTGCTATTAACTTCCTCTTCCCTTAGCCATAATTGCCTCATGAACTGGAATGTGCAACTCCAACTGGCTTCCTTGGAGGACAGAAATCTCCTGTTCTTGCCATGCAGAATAAAATAATAAGTAGTAAATAAGAGAAACCTTTTTCATTATAAGGAAATTCTTCTTTCTGTGAAGACTTTCTTGTGGAAAGTAATGGATGAAGGATTTAAAAAAGAGAGAGCAAAAATGACCTGTGACAAGACATTAAAATACTTGCTTGAATCCAATCCACCCACTCATTTGTAAAAGATGCAGTTAACTAGATCTGAAACAAAGGGAAATAAAGATAAACAGCTGGACACTGAACAATTAGCAATACAATTGGTCATGAATACTTCTTTCCCCTGTTTACGAAGTTATTGTGAAAGAGAAAAAGAGAACCATTCCAAGTGGCTGGTTTTAAAGTGTATTTTTAAAATGCATTCCCAGGAACATGTAATTCAGAAATGTGTTGGGCTGCATGTTTGCATCTGCAATACCTTCTCTGACAGCGAAGACCACACAGACTGCTCTGGGATGTGGAGCCATTCTCTCCAGATTTTTTTTTTCAGTTTTCTTCTTTTGCATTATTTTTAGGTCTCAATTCTAAATCTGTGCAGTTCCCAGTGAAAAGAAGCACAGGCTGGAAGGACTACAGAGGACGTGGATTTTTCAATCATGTAAAGCTCTTTCAGACACGGATTTTTTTTACACGTGCATGTTAGTACATAAAAAGTACAAAAGCAACATCTTGGATGGTTTTGCTAGTGCTTGCCTCCCCCCCCCCACTAAAATCCTCTTGTAATTAATGCAAAGACTCCAAAAAATTTCAGTAGCACTGAATCTGATCTTAAATCCTTCAGGGATGGGGACTAGTTTCATACACCTGTAGCACTTAAAAAAATATTGATATTATAATGTCAGACTTCACAGTCCCAAAGCCTCTGCCCAAACCAGGACAGGTGTTTAGAGGCAGACTTTGGGCACTCAAGGCCTGTTCTGTGAGTGCGCACTCGGATTGCTGCCCCTGAGCCTCTGTGTGCTGTGAGCCCTGGCTGAGCTCCACATCCATCTCATGCAGAGCTCTGCACCTCAAGGAAAGGTGGAATTAGTGATGAGGCAGGTGGGGCTCCCTCAAGGAAAGGTGGAATTAGTGATGGTGTGGCAGCTGGGGCTCACCTGTGCAGTGTGAGGATTAGGAATGGGGTGTGTGTATGGCTGGCCCATTTGACTGTGCTTCCTTTTCACACCTGGGCTTTTCCTACAATCAGGGCGGAAAGATGGCCAGACAAGTTCATCTGTTCCATGTCCCTACCCTGGGTGAGGAGAATTTGAGACTAAAAATGTCTGATTATGATTTCTTCATTGCTAAACCTGCTCTGGCTGAGGAGTAAATTTGGGATATTTGTGGAGGAAGGATATTTCTCCTCATTTTTTAATTCTATAAACCTCCCCACATTTCTGATAAAGAAACTTGTCTCAGTGTGTGCATACAGAGCACTCCTTAATCCAGGAGTGAATGCTGCACAGGTATGCAGCTACAATAATTACACTGACAGCAAAGTGTTAAAAACAATATAACAGGACTTTAAGACCTTTCATTACCAGACAGCCACAAGTCCATGAGAGTATTCCAGCAGATGTGGGGGAGAAGCAATGAAAGCAATCCAATAAAAATATTCATATTTGTGCCTAAAGTGGCATCAGAGGCAGAGTTTGTCACAAACTACAGGCAAGAAACCTTATGAAAATGACAAGCTCGTACACAGACACGTGACGGTAGAAACTCCAGGGTTTATTTTATAAGCATTCACTTAAGCACTGCACAACAAAAATGTAACACTTCCCTGTTGCTATTCTCACATTTCATAACAGTGCACAGAGAATTCCATTTTGATGCTCTCAGAATTTATGTGATGTCTGCATTGAAGAGAGTCTGTAATGCACTGCTCTGCTGGGGTGAAGGAAATCATCACTTTCGTATTTGTTGGAGTCTAACAACTTTTTTGAACAGAATCCCATGCTGATGCTGGTGCTGTTTAGGGGCTGGACCGGGAAATATGCTGTTAATTCTTGGCTTCTGAAAACTGGGAAAGCATGTGCACTTCTGGATCTGGTTTTTTTCCCACCAGCAGTCTTTGGTAGGAGGTTTTCTTATATCCTTTTCAAGTGGAAAAACTCAAATATTTTGGAATCCTTCCCTATTGACTTAATGAAGCCCATGCACACCTCAACTTCCCCATCTCCATGGGGTGTGGTGAAGATTAGAGGTCTTTCCTCATCCCCTAGGTCTGATGTTAATGCAGGATTTCCAGAGAGGAGTTTAGACTTTTTTCTTCTTCATCGGCCTCCCATGCCTCTTTATACTGCAAACAATCAAAAGTTTACATTTTCAGATCGTGGCTATCTCTGATCAGATGGACTGAACCTTGCTGTCTACTAAGCCCTCTTAAAAGTTCTTCCTTTTCTAAAGATCATTTTCTAAACAAATTGCTTAGATTTCAATGACAAACTCAGATTCAGCCAAACACAGCTGGCTGCTCTGTGGCAGTGAGATCTTCCTGGACCACACTTCAAAGCAGTGGTGACAGCCAGGGATTAAGGTCACTTTCCATCCACACAGGCCACCACAAGTGGCCTGAAGACTTAAAGTATCTTCACAGATGGGATTTATGCTACACAAATTTTTTTCTTGCTCCTACTCTCATGGATAAGGTGACTACTGGAATTATAGCCATCTATTTTCAACCAAATTCAATCCTCACTGAGGTTACTTTTAAATAATTATATAAATCTGACTTTTTATAGCAGAATTTATTGTGAAATTACAAAAAAATTAAGCATGTCTGTCATGAGCTACATTTGATACAACCAAATTCTTGTTTGCTAATTCAGCTGAGCATGTGGAGAACATAAGCAGCCTTTCATCCTCTGCTTCCCTCTCTTGTGAACTGTGCAGTCTAGAATTCCACCCCAAAATAAATACATAATAGCAATTTGCTAAATGTATAAAGAGCTTCTAATGCTGTGTGTGCTTAATTTTAGTCACAGGAGCATTTCTGTGGAAGGTTCATGTAGATATATGGGGCTTAATTCCAAGAAAGAGGGCCTTTTATGCTTGTATTGAACTGCCAAGGTGAAATCCCATTATTATTAGAAGTGGAACTACAGGTTCTAGACCTTTTGAAAGATCAGTTTGTGAACACATCCCCTTGTTCTTCTGTGTGACTGATACAAATACTAATTCAGCTATTATACAAGTATTGGCCGTCTCAGTAAATAAATGCATAGGCTAAATTCAGTAAATAATTACAAGTTTCATCATGTCTGTAAGAGCTGAAATAAAAATCTCCTAGATGGAGTAGGGATGTGTATTTTCATTGGTTTACTTGTTTCTGCTAGTTACTGTTTCATGATTATGCACAAAGCTTACCTGAACATAGTATGGAAGTGGCTTACAGAGAATCTGGATTTTGTCAACCACAACGAGTGAGAAGCTTCCCAAGAAGGAGGTGGAAGTGCAATTCAGCCTGTTTGAATGCACCTGAGAGATCCTCTGGAATATCACAGGCTTCTTTGTGTGTGACTCCTTTCTCAGAACCACAGCTCACAGAACTGGAAGTGTCCCTGCCTGTTCCACTAAGGAGCACATCCCAGTGCTTTGTTCTCAGCGTGGAATGCAGCCTCGCTCAGCCTTTGATGAGCAGCAGACACTTGTTCAACACTACTGTTAAAGAGCTTCCAGCATAACATCTTATGCTTATAAAAGCAAACAATTTGTCAAGCAGGAAAGAATAATTTTGGTCCTCTGCCATCTGCCCTTTTGAAGGCCTGTCCCACTCGCAGCACAAAGTGCTTAATTCTGCACTTAACGGGGCAGGAGAGATTGTTGCCAGAATTGCTATCTCAATTGCCACGTTGTTTGTTTTTATTGCAATAGTTCTGCAATGAGATTTTGCAGCTTTGCACTCCCCAGAAAAAAATAAAAATATAGGCTGCCACAAAAAAAAAAGAGCCCCGAGAAATCTGAGCAGACTGAGGTAAAGCTGTTCTCATTTGCATATTTTTGGTTTGAAAATCTGTGTTTCTTTCTTCTATTATGAAATACCAGTGGGGAGGGGCGTGTGGAGCATCAGTCAATCAGGTATTCAGACAGAAGTGCAGAGTGAGGCTGAAGAGCAGCAGAGACAGGCTTTGCTGAAATCCATAGATCTGTCATTTGTTACAAGAAATGCTGATTATTTTTAGGAGCAGAGCATTCGTGATTCCTTGCTCTGGATCACTATGATTAAATCATTCCCTGGTCTGAGTCCAGAGGCCTTACAGCTAAAGTGTGAAAGGAACAGCAGCAGAGTAGTTAGGGATCAGAAAGAACATGAGTGAGATGCTGTGGCTCAGGGTGGTGTGCAGTTTACCTGTACAGTACATTTCAACATCTCATGAGCAGATGAGGCAGCGTGGGGAACTCAGCAGACCCAGTTCTGGCACGTCACAGAAATGTTCCTGTTAGGGAATTAACCAGGAACATATCTCAGGTTACAAGAATTTCCTGGTGTCAGCATGAGATGAGCCCTTTAGTAACCTGGTGCTTTTGCAGGCCTTGACCTAGGGCGTTCATGGTCAGATAAATGTTCTTTAAAAAGTCTCAGGATGGTGTTTTTTGAGATAATACAGTCGATTGAATACTGTTGTCTGGTCCCATAAAAATTACCCATTTTGGACTTCTCTACTGAATTATGAATGCCTGGCTTTCTAATAGACAATTGGTTTTAAATACCTACTGTATTTATTAACTGGTTTTGGGGAGGCAGATAGATAGATATCTAGATATATAGATACATAGATGTACTTTTCCATTTTTTCTTTTTTTTTTTTCCTGACCTCTGGATATGTTGAGCTGTTTTTTAGGCAGAAACCTACATTATTAAGTTTATGATTAATCAATAAAAGGATTTCTGCTTTTTTAGAGCTTATGCAAATTGTCTTTGAGGTGCAGTGTGACTCTGTGTAGTTCTCATTTTAGAAAGAAAAATACACTGTTAGCTGCCATAAAACAAAACCAAAGCCTAAAATGAAAAAAAAACTTAATACAGGCACATGGAAGATATTTGCATGTTTCTTTGTGACTACACCTAATAATAGATAGGTTTTCATAGCTGTTAGAAAGATGCTGCTGTAATGTGTGTTAGAACTGACAGTGTTCATTTCCCAGGGTTGGGCATGGTCATTTCTCAGTCAGAAGTGCTGCTCTCTGCACCTACCACTTCTGTCTTGTACATCAGATTCAGTTTTCAGAGCAGACTTGGAAAAGGCACCAACCTCTCACAGGGCAGGATGATCAAGTCCTCCTAATCAGGACTTTCATACCCAGTGTCCCCGGGTTTTGGGCCCCTGTCCATCCACTGGAGAAGGTTTGCAGCCCCTGCACTGAGAAATTCAGTGCATGTCTATTGGCAGACAGCTTTTCTTCATCTTCTTTCCCCTCCTTGACTATAAATACCACTTTGAAACCACTCATATGACTTGTTTCAGAGAGTGATATGCATCAGGTGCTCCCTCTCCTGCTCCTCCCTCTCCTCGAACTGCTCAGTGATTGTTCTCCTGCTCTCCTCTGCTTCCTTTTCCAATCTGTTCTTATTCCACCGCCCTTCTTTCTCCCAAATCCTTTTCAGGAAGCAGAAAGCAGGGAGTGATGACTGAACCACACATTTTAGCAAAAGGCTGACCCCTTCCTTGGCACCCAGCTCGTGGAAGAGATTGAAAAGACCGCCCTGACTGTGAAATGAGAGACAGAGGAGAGACCCCTGGACTTCACTGAGTAAGAGCTTGTCTCCAGTCAGAATTAAAGGAAACACAAATGATTCCTGGGGGTTGGTGCGGTGTGATCAAGCTTTTGTCAGCTTGAGTAGTTCCTGCACTGCACAGGCAGCAGTGTTCTCTCTTTGGAATGCTTTCTAGCTGGGATCCTGCTAAGCAGCTACTGCAGAAATAATGATATAAATCCCATCTCTTCAGGCGGGTGCACCTCAGGTAGGTGCACATCAAATGAAAGTGCGTAGCATCCCTCACAGATTGCACAGTATCTCAGCAACCCTTGTGACCTGACACGTCCCTACCTCACACTTTCAGTGCAACTGGGAAGTTACAATGCTGAAATTAAAGCTTATTTCAGCATTGGCACAGATGGAATCGTTACCAAAAAAGAGTTACTGTGTTTGCAATATCCCTGGGCATTGGTGACAGGATCACTGCTTGTTGCACGTTGGCTTTCTGGAGCAAAGAGCTAAACTTCAACTCTCTGCCAAACTCAGGGAATTTGGATTGGAAGTGAAGCTGCAGCACATGCATCAATAATTTCCTTCAGTAACTCGTTTATTCATTTCCATTCTGCCACTGCTGGGTCAGAGGTTTTGGCAGGAAAGTGCAGTATTTGGCAAAACTCCCACTCTCTATGTGCAATGTGCAATGTATCCGTGTTGCATATAACACACATGCAGCAGCCTGCAATAACGCTTGAAATTGGATCAATATGGAGTGATTTAGTGCTTTTGGTAACAGCAGTCTGCACAGTGAGTCCCATTTTCAAAGCTCAGGGTCCAGCAGTTGCCAGTGAAAGAATTACAAGTTTCCCTGCCTACTTGTGAAGCTCAGCCCTTGCCCTGTGCCCTGGAGCCACCCCTGTGCCTGCCTCCACTCCAGGCAATGAGCTCCAGCAAATTCAGGTGCAGTTTCCAGAGGCAGATATTTAATTGTCCCCTTCTGTCTTTCTCCAAGAGATTATTCCTGCCAATCATTGAAAGATGGTGTTAAGTTTCGTGAGTGCCTCCTGCTTCATGGCAGATTTTCCAGTGGAAACTCCTCTTTTTTGCATTAGCCTGACACCGTGGTGGTGGTGTTTGCTGAAGGGAACGTGCAATTTCTCATTGGCCATGGTGCCCTGCTCATTTCATTTTAATTCATTTCATTTTAGGTTTTCTGATAATTGTGTTATGGATCAGTTTTCAGTTTGCTCTGAATGTTCACGTGCTGCAAGACTGCAACAAAGGCTGAAATTCACAGATTTTACTTCAATTAAAGTCCCATTGAGAAGGAACATGAATATTATTATTTTTACAGACTCACGTTTTTCAGTCTTTCTACTATTTTTTCTTTTTAACACAGAGCCCACTCGAAGTGCCCTGTGGCCATATTTATGACATGAGGCAGAACAAGTAGATTTGGTTGTGTATTTTGTAACTGAAGCTAGACTGCTTTCTACCTTGTTCCTTATGGAGTAACAAATGTCTAATTTGACTAATTTAATTTCAACCATTAAAAAATCAAATGTGGAGAAAATGCAGTAATTGACAAAACATAAATTATCATTTCCCTGAAGCCAAAGTGTCACTATTCAAAAAAAAGTTATTCTTTGATTAGGGATTCCAGGATTAGGTTTCTCTCTTTTTTCTTCTGTATTTGTATTTTGGTAATTTCTTGTTTTTATAAATTTTGAGGAAAATATCTATGCAAATATATTCAAATCCTTACTCCACAAACACCAACAAAAATTGTCTGTTTCCTTAGCCATAAAATAGGAGACTTCCTAAAGATGTTTTTTTTTTTTTTACATTGCTCCAGAATTTATTATCTAGGCAACCAAACAAGAAAAGAAGAGTCCCATTATAAATCCTCTCATTTGCAGTGGACAAAACAAGTAGAAAATAAAGGAAAGCTTGTTTAGAGAAGAAAATTTCCTTTGTTTTTATTCTCTACTGATTCTACTGCATATCTGTTTTTAAACAATTAACAGAGAGTACCAAAACCTCTCTCTTCACAATCAAAATATTCCTGTCTAAACCAAACATGTGAGACTTCTGGTATGAAGCCTTCAGTTCTTTAAACATAATCAACAAACAAGAAATATTTACCTTTCTGCCTGGAACAGGAGATACAGAACTGTGCCACAGAGTTACTCACAGCTTTCCCAAGAAATCTTTGCATTTTAGCATTTTGCATTTTACTCTTGAAGATTTGCATTTTTAGCCCATTTTTCAGCCTGACGTACCTGTGGGTGTGAGGAAGGGTGGTTTGACACATACATACTCTGTATGTGCCATGTGCAAGAGAAAAGAGCAAGGAATTTTGAGAGATGCAAGCGCTCTCTAAGTGCCACCTTTTTTTCACAGCCTCTCTTCTCTTTCAAAGAAAAATGTGTTCCCATGACACACAAAGCTGTGGTCTGGCCTTCCTGTTCTTTCTGCCCTGTGTCCTCTGCCAGGAGGTGTTTTTCTAGATATGGAAAACTCCAATAATGAACAGATACACACAACAGCACCACAAGAAAATTCAGGGGCTGCAACTTTTATTTTACTTCAGGCTGCAGTAAAAAATTCTGAGTTCAATTTTCAGGCAGCCTGACAGTTGGGCTGAGTTTCATTTAACCTGATGGCCCTTCTGAATAAATGCTCATTGCTCTGCCTGTAAGGATGAGTTACACGTACATTAAATACTTAGGGTTTTGGAGATTTTATTTTTTTAAAAAGACCAAGGAGGGCAGAAGAGGAAAGGCTTAGAGAGAAGTAATAGTGATCTTTTCCTGCTGTGGTTTGTGGTGCTGAGTGTCCCTCCTGCATGCAGCAGTGCCTGGAGCAGTGCACACCTTCCCAGGTTCAGCAGCTGCTGAGGGAGAACGAGGGCTCAGTGGGACTCAGCCAGGGTGGAAAAGGGGGATTCTGCACTGAGCAGAGACAAACAGCAGCAGAACAGCACAGCCTGCCTGCCTGTCTGTCTGTCTGTCACATGGAGGCTTTGGGGCTGGGAAGGCTGAGTTCTGGCTTTGGCATCTCAGGTTCTGTCACTAACAGCTCCTGCCTGACTGCAGCAGCCACTCCAGTGGGTGGAAGTCAGTCAAGCAGCCCCAACAGGAGGCTGGCACATGGGAACCCTGCACACTAACCTGGCCTTGCAGAGTGAGGATTACAACACAGCTAGCGGAGAAATACAGGGAAAAGCAGCTCAAATGAGAAAAATGGTTGTGATGTTCAGACAGAGATGTGAACCTTGCCTTTTCTCTCACTGATGATATCAGCTTAGTGGGGCATAACCACAGCGAGCTTTCCTGCAGATCATGGAAATTATATATTTTATATAATTATATCTTGCACTACTATGTCTTTGTTATTGCAAAATAATTTCAAAGGCTGCATGTATAAACTAAAATTCATTCTTCTCCTATGAAACTTGTCTATGGAAACATAACATAAGCCAAACATGCATATGTACACACAATTTTCTAATATGAATTTGATACTCTCTCTCTCTCTCTCTGTATCAATTACATCCTGGTCATAGCCACATTCCTGGTCCTCAGGTCAGTCACTGCTGTAGCCATGTCTAACATCACATAAACCCCTAGTGAGAGGTTTTGTTCTGCACCTTTTGGGTCTGTTCTCTAGCTGAGTTATAACTGAGTTCTTGCTAATGTTCCTAATTTTGGCTGATTGTATTGGCAACTGATTAAACACTGTGGAGCTTCATTAGGCCAGTGGTGTCTTCCTGACTGCACAATCATATTCCAAAATTTGCACTAAGTCTGAGGACTTACCTTTTTGATATATACTGACAGTTTCTGTCCAGGAACGCCCCTTGGAGTTGCATCTTGTTTTCTCAAATGTCTGTGATGTTTCCTTCTGTTGTATTTTCATTCAGTTACAGACACACTTGGTGACGTGCAATGTTTGCCTGGTGTCCTTCTCCATCCCTGTGCAGAAAATTGAATCACTTCAGAAATTCTAACACAGCTCTAATGTATTAAAGAACTGCTCCTTCTGCAAGCACTCAAAGTATCTGACACTTGGGCAAGGTCTGGTTATTTCGATAGCTCATGGTGCACTAAAATCAGAAAATGCTTTGTGCTGGAAAAAATCAGGAAAGCAATTCTTAAAAGTAATATATCAAGTTGAGCTATAGCTTTAAAATGATACAACCAAAAAAGGAACTTTGAATTTTGCTCACTGCAATGAAATGTAATGTTCTGTCAGATTTTGCAGTAAACTGATATTATTGTAACATTTTTTAATCTAATACACTTTCCCAAGAACCCATTCTCCCAGCATAGCCCTCTGACATAGAGCTAATTTGGAGAAGATTTGGGAGTATGATGCAATATCAGCTGCGTTTGCATAACTCATCACTGTTTTCATTTCAAATCTCCTGTTAAGACTCATGTTACTGTTTGGAAAGTTGCTCAGTTCTTTCCTGCTCAAACTTTGAAGCATATTAATATGCTGGGAATAAAAAAGAAGCTGAGGATCATAATAGATATTAAATTAGAGTGTTATTCATAGCAAATGGAAGATTTCAGGCTTGGACACTAATTGAAAATTCAGAGTTGACAAGTAAACAAGTGATTTTTCTACACATAGAAATAAGAACTTACAGTGCCCACATTATTTTCTTGCGATTTAATTTGTTCTTATAAAACAGTTCTTCTGAATCCTTTGTTAAGTTTTTGGAACTAAAAATCTTAGCAGTTCATTTAAACATCTTCAGACACCACTTAGAAAATTATTATTATTTCAGTGCTTAAAAAGATGCATATCAGAGAAAGAATTCTGCGATATCAGAGAAAGAACCTGAAAAAAAACCCATCTGGAAAAAGAAAATTAGTTTCAGCATAATCAGTGTTTTCTTTTTTAAAGCACTACTTTTGTTGTCGAGTTTGTTCTCACACACTATTATATTAAATTTTGTTCTAGTTAAAGCAAAAGCCATCCACTTGTTTTCCATTAGAGATATTGTACAAAAAGAGATGAAGTAAATTAAATCACCTCATTCTGTTCCTTCTTTAACTCTATTCAGCAAGTCATTTTAAAATCAATAAAATGCTGAAACTCAACAGACATTTTTCAAAATGCTATTTATATGCTTAAAGTACATTTTCTTACCATATACAGTAGTTGAAATGATTCAGTTACACTTAAAATATTTCTAAAGGGTCCCACAGAATTCCATGTGAAGTATTATTCAGATCTGTCAGCATTATAAATTGACTTCATAAAATACCACTAACTAAAACTGAAAGCGCCAGGATTACGTTGCACTTGTTCTCTTCACATATTAAAAATTTGTTAAATGACAGTGTGTCAGAGGAAAAAAAATTCACTCCCACACGTGCAATTAACAATTTCATTTAGATACCAGCGGTGGTGCCTGTGAAAGCTGAGGCAGTGGGGTTGGTATTCATGGAAATTCAGCCATGTCTGGGGCAAATGTTAAGTTGAAATGGACAGCATTTTAAATCTGTTTTGCCACTCAGATGTATGTAATCCACAGGGCTCTGACGAAGCCGGGCCTTGCAGACCTTACAGATTCAGCCCAGAGTTCGACCAGTCAGGTTAAATTTCCTGACCCACTTCTTCTACTCTGATTGTGACCATTGCTCAGAAAAAAACAGAGAAAGGAAAAAAATACAACCCACACACAGGCTTCCAAAAGGATCATCATGGAAGGTAAAGTTCTTTAGTGCAAATTCTTATTCAGCCTGCTGAAAAAGAACTAACAAGAGGAAAAATCTTGAACCAAGTCTTCAAGGTTTGATTTTATTATTAAAAATTAAAAAGGTGGTCCTGAGCATGAAAACCACTACATTCATTAACAGGACTGAATCTTGGTCACAGTGAAATCGATCTGAGAGTTTTCTTCTTTTGCTTTAGGTTAGGGTTCTTTTTCCTGATATGAAAGAAAGCAGTGCTAAAACATCTCATGAGTGCTCAGAGCAGAAAGCTGTAGGAATCCAGGCAGGAAAGGGGAGTGTGAGGGTGAGCACGGGAGTCGTGAGCGACCACCGGAACAGATCTGCGCTGCCTGCGCAGCTCCCCCAGATAATCCTTTCACCAGTGAAATTACCCTGTGGAACCTTATTTTGTGGGGTTCTGCAGGACACTCACCCAGCCCAAACGAAAACAAAAACCTACTTGGTGTTTTTCTGGCAAACCTCCAGCTAATCTCACTTGAAACTTCCTTATTTCTTAACCTGACGGTTTTTAAATACATGTAACGCACTTATGCGATACCTTTGTTTGGAACATCTGCTGCAAGATTAAAATAAGATTTTAATTTCTGGTATGCTCTTGATGTTCAAAAAGTGTAGGATAGAGAGAATTATTAGCTATCTGCTGGTTGACAAGGGGGCAGGATTAGGTTTCTTTAGGGGAATTACACTTTTGATGACCCCGCTACATATAAAACATGTTAGCTAATGGGGGTGCAGAGGGGGCAGATTTAAGTGTTTGATCAGGAAATCCTGCATGAGCATATTGGATGGAAATTTGATTAGTAACCTTAGTGACAAGGGGATCAGATCCACTCTCAACATACAATCAGATCTGGCAGTACATGCTTTTTTGTCTCTTTGAAGGAAGGGAACATTTGTACAGAATCAAGGCAGCGTATTGGATAATTTAAAAAGCTGTTACATATTGAAACCTGGAAAATCACCTTTTTTGTTTTATTTTGGAAATATGCTTGCAGTTATCCTGGTGTGCTTTTTCTTACCAAAAAAAAAAAACCAAACCAAAAAAAAACAAGCCACCAAAACCGAAAGAAGAAAAGAGTGAGGCTTTTCAGATTTACTAGAAATATTTCTAGAAAATGGGCTTTTTAAAAAGTATTTGTATTTTACCTCAGTGTTGTAAAAAATGCTGGAAAAGAACAGAATAAAAAAGGCATTATATTTCCCTAATATTTTGGTAACTGTATCATTATGGTTTTACCGTGGTTGTAAGCATTATATCTGTTGAACAAGCTCATTTAGTTTTGAAAGCAGCAGTTTTGGGTTTTTTTAGATGACCAAAGCATGCCATCAGGTTTTTAACTAACATGTTAAAAATAGATATTTCTCTGTTTTGGTAGCAAAGCCCCTTTCTTTGTGCTTGACTTTTGAAAGGAGCTCAGAGTGGCTGCAGGAATCAGCCACAGCAGGCTGCCTTTCCCTCGGTGAGGAGTGGAAATTGGGGACGAGGATGTGCTGGATGTGGAGTGCAAATTGGGGAAGATAATGTGCTGACCACCAGCCAAGCTTCTGGGCATGAGGTTT
This sequence comes from Phainopepla nitens, assembly GCA_013400175.1. Lineage (NCBI taxonomy): Eukaryota > Metazoa > Chordata > Aves > Passeriformes > Bombycillidae > Phainopepla > Phainopepla nitens. Next base: position 49,365 of record VXBQ01010105.1, read on the forward strand.
GCTTTAGGAAGGGCCAAGGCAAACCCCAGACCTGCTGCTCTGCAGCACCTTGTGTGTGAAGGAACCGGGAGGAGGAAACAGCTCAGGGAGTGCCTGCAGCATCCTCTCTGTGCCTGTGACCCTCTGGATGTCCCCTGCCCTGTGTGAGGGACAGCCAGGTCTGGAACATGTGGGGCAGGAAATTTGCTGGTAATGCCCCACCATAAAGAGGAGAACCCAGGGTTCAGATGCTGCCTCTGCTGCTGACCTTAAACCAGTAATTTCCTATCTCTTTGCTCCCTCTTCTGCTGCCCTGCTTTGTTTTGGGTTCTAGTTTTGGAGGGCGGGATGAGGGCTTGGAGCATCACTCACAAACCAGTACAGCCTTTGGGATCAGGGTTCTGAGCACCATCCACAAACCAGTGCAGCCTTTGGGATCAGGGCTTTGAGCACCATCCACAAACCAGTGCAGCCTTTGGGATCAGAGTTCTGAGCACCATCCACAAACCAGTACAGCCTTTGGGATCAGGGTTCTGAGCACCATCCACAAACCAGTGCAGTCTTTAGCATCGGTGGCTGTCGGACTGTGCTGTAGGGTCAGAGTGCCACTGTTTTATAAATAAGATTTCACAGGAAATCCTGGCACCACAGCAAGGCAGGCTGTTTCTGTGCTTTAAACTGGGTGTAGACTTCAGTTCTCATTTACTTGGGATTTTCATATTTTTAGGGACAATTGTGTGGAAATTCAGGTCATGAAATCAGCCTTTGAGTTCGAAAAGGAAAAGCACGTCACATTTTCCAGCGTGTTGTGGAAAAAAATACTCACAGTATCCTTTTTATATAAAGTCCACTGCTAAAAGTAATTAAGTAATAACATCTGATGACACAAGGACTGTCATCTGTTTAAACTCAAAGAACTGGAAAGCTCAAGGAGCCTGGGTATCAGATAACAGGAATGCTGCGTGGTGCAGCTCCACAGCAACTCCATTCTGGAGCTGGATTGGAATTAAGGATGGAAAACACTAACTGTTAAAAATCTGTGCATTCAGGAAAAAATAGGAAACTGGCTCAGGAATGGTTCTGAGCAGCCCCAGGGTTCAGACTGGGGCATTGCTCCTGTGATGGAGGTGGAATATTTTTGCCTTTCTACGTACATGAACTACAGGAGAGTCAGGCCCTGTTATCTGAACCCAAGCACATGCAAAGTCTTGGGACACACTGAAGAATTTGCAACTTATTTTCTAAAAGTACTTAAATGAGTATTAGCCTTCACAGTGAGCTTGATGACATTATTTATTCTATACAATAGTCTCATGAGAACAGCCAATAGTTTCATTGTAATTAATTCATCTAATAGTTCAAAAATAATACACCAGCAGTTTCGGGCTCCTGCCATTAAGATACAGTAAATGTTTAAGCTTCATTTTTTTTCATTTTACTACTTGATGTCAAAATACTTGAAATTGTTTTCTCCTTATAGCTAATATTATTTTTTTTTTCCTTTTTAATACCACAGTCCTAATTGCAGAGAGTTATAAAGGAATGACAAAATATAGTGGGAAAAAGGGTTCTGATTGGATTATAAAGGCTAAAAACTAACCAGCAAAGTGGAACTTTTTTTTATCACCATCCAATGATGTCACCAGTTTGAGGTTTCTCTGGGACTTTATTAAAATGTTTGTGACAGAGCCAATGTAAACCATCCTAAATCTAACACAGAGCTGAAAGGCCTGATTTTAGGGAATGCAAAGATATGGATCATTGGGTCTGTCGAAGCGGCATCTTGAGCCAATTATTGGTGTCATCTTGAGCCAATTTAATCAATCCAAGGGGGACTCTAAGGGGGTGGAGGTGCAGGGTTGCAAGTGTTGGTCAAACATTCTGGCAAAAAGGGATTTGTTGTAACAGCAACCAACCTCTGGTGTGTTGACTTACTTCCTCCAGCTCTGGGTTTGTGCACGCTGTAAATAACTGATCAATTAGTTGAGCTGCTCTCAGGGTTTTAATTGCTGGCTAAATTTGTGCAGGATGTGTTTGTATGTACACATATGTGAGCTTGAATTTATTTAAGATGCTTCCAAAGTGGAGGTAATTTAGCATAAAAGAACCTGAAACCTCATACGGTGTTACTTTCAAAATAGCGAAAGTGTACAAATATATTTCTAAAGAGTAACATCTACTGACATTATCTAAGCCTGATCATGCATACAAGTAAGCTTGAGAGCTGTAATTCCTATGATAGAAACTACTCACACAGTGTAAAGGCTACTCAGCAGAGGAAAGGTAACACAACACAACTCTAGCAACAGAGAATTGAAGTGAGAAGTGCTCTTAAAGCTAAATAATGTGCTTTTGTTTTATCCTGTCAGACCCACAGCAACAGTTTTGAGGCAGAAAATCTCTATGAAAAAATACTTAATTTAAATTCTACTCAAAGCATCTTTAAATATTTGTTTTGGTTTGATTTGGGGTTTTGTTTTTGGTTTTGTTTTGTTGGGGTTTTGTGTTTTGTTTTGTTGTTGTTTTTTCTTTAATATAATGGTGTGGTTAAGAGAGTTTTTTATGAGTTAAAATGCCACAAACTCTCCCTCATTTGGTAAAGCTGAATCAATCCTCCTCATCACTGGGATTTTTCACCTCAATGAGCATTTGCAAGGCAGGCTACCACACATATTCTCTTGTTGTAACCACACATGCAGTTGTAATTTATAACGTCTCTGTGCTTGAATAGAACTGAAATCTTGGGTCAAAAATCCTTCCTAGTAGTTCTGCAATTTGCACCTCTCATTATTTTAAAGGTAGAGAGATGGATAATCGCTATACAATAAGAACTGAGAGAATGAAATATAAATAGATAGAGGTAACAGTAAGGACAAACAGTAGAAACAACAGACAAATCCTTGCACGCTGGATAAAAATACATTTCTTACATGGGATAAAAGCAGTATGTATATTTTACGTATGTCTCATTAAGATTATCTATCTATCAAACTAAATTAGTAAGAAAGGGATATTTGTTTTGGACAAGATGTCTTGGAAAAGCAATTTCTGTGTTTTGGAACTGTTAACACTGCAGCAAGTTGTGTCACACTGCAGCACAGCCACGACTGAATGCAGTGAGTTGGAATGTGAGATGAGTTGATAAAATAAAAGCCAGCATTTAAAGAAGTACATGCTCAGCTTTACCATGGCATCTGTGCTGTTCAAACAAATGGCCATTTGCTTTAACATATCCCAGAAAATCAGAAAAGAACACCCAGGTGAGTGTCCAAACCCAGTCTCTGCTTCCTCGCTGCTAAATGCACATGTGAAAATAGCAGTGAGCACACGACTGAGTGTTTGTGGTGTGTTCATTCAGCCCTGCACCTCTGGCCAGAGCATGTTCCTCTCCAGAACAAAGAATGGAGATGTTCAGATGGGCAGGCAGGGAAAGGCTGCTCCGTGTTCTGGGGACGTTTCAGCACCTCTCTGCAGCAGGGTCTGCCTCTGACAGCACTGCCAGGTGGCACAGCAGAGCAGAACTGAGGCAAAAGTACAGGGAATCAAGTTAAATACTTCAGTCATTTGAGACTGGCTCTTTCAAACATGTTGGTTTGTTTGACAGAGAATTAGTTCTGTATTTCACTGGCAGAAAAATGTTGATTATAAATTTAAGATGCAAGGTATGCCAGTTTACAAGAATCTGGAAATTCCTACTCTTCAATGCATTCACAGCTCAAAAAATTATTAGTGTTTAATTTTTCAGTAAAAGAACATCTTTCTTAGATTTATAAATAGTATTATACTTTTTATCACTCCTACCCAGTGTACCTTTTCATCTCAGAGTGACATATTTGTAATGGTTCAACTTCATCTATAATCTGAAGGCTCTAGGTCTGTAATTTATTATTTGCTCTAAAAGATCAGGTCCAGAGTCTAAACGTCCCTAGCTGAAAGTTTATACCAGTCAGGACAGAAAATTATTCTTTATGCCTAGGTTGAAGTACATTACTTCTTTATTGAATTAATTATGATAAGGATCATAACTTTAAACTAGGGGTGAGGTGCTGGCTTTCTACTAGGATTGCTTGAAGCAATTTTCATCTGAACACTTTTGTAGAGTTATTGAGTCTGGCAGGTCTGAACTTTATGAGAGAGTAACTTTCTCCCCAGCTTAAAAGAGGTTGGACATTTATCCAGGCAAAGGTTTACCATATCCCATGTCTGCAGCCAGAAAAATTTGCACTGCATACTGAACAAATAACGACAGAACCAAATTAAACACATCTTATGAGCTTTTAAAATAAAAGCATTGCTGGCCCTTTCCCTGAGGGATCGATCAGGGCACTGAATTAATATGACAGATTTACTTCTCTTTTTGTTTGTTTGAAGTAGAAGTCTAAAATGATTTTTGGTCAAGGAGGAATTAGTCTACTAAATATGTGTACATGAGTCTAGTGAACCATGCATAGTCAGTGACAAATTTTATATCTCTATCAGATTGGGAAAAGTTGGGCTTCAAAAGCAGGTAAAGATGTTAATCCTACAATGATTGCTCCTCTCTGATTGGATTAAAAGGCCCAGGAACAAGGGAAGGAAATTACAGATCTTTGAAAACTTAAAAAGCAGGTAAGAAAGAAGAAAAACATTCAGTTTGAGAAAAGCAGGTTTCAATAACAGTTCTGTTGTCTTGAGCCACACAGAGTTTGTGCAACACTATAAACAAGAGATCCTCTGGGAAATCTAGAGTTTTAGTGACTTGCCTAGAATTACTTAAGAATTCTGCGGCTCAGCTTGGATTAGAAATTATTTATTTGGGTGAGAGGTGGTTACTTTTTCATCCATTTTGTGTTTTGTTACCTATGTTACATCTACTTTTTCAGAGTGAGAGGTGCAAGAGGCTCCTGTCTAACACCCTCAGTTACCTAACAGCTTAAAACCAGTAAACACTTACTTAGTCTAACATTTTAAAATTGCAGAGCTGTTTCTATTACACCAAGACTAAAACTCAACTGAACTTTTCTTTTATTTTATTTTATGATTGAAAAGATTCGTCTTTAAAATCTTCAGAATTTTTTTCAAAAATTTTTTGTCCCTCTTTTATGCCACTGAGTCCAATAACAGGAGTAATGTCCAAGATACTTTCTTCTCTCATCTTTATTTTGCTGCTTTTCCCAAGTTCTGTCCTAGAAAGTTAGAGTAGCAGAGACAGTAATCTGTAGCAAAACTCCTCTCTATTTTCTAAACCTTCTGACTATGGAAAGAGGAGGGCTTTTCAGCCTTTATAGCATTACTTTCATATACATTTTTGTTTCAGGTCTGTAACTTGTTAGTTCTACACCCACTTTGACATTATGAATTGTATTAGAATAATCTTGAGAGCTGGGGCACTGAAGTAGCAAACACAGATATCATTTTAACTTATGAACATAATTAGAATCTTTGTCCTGCCATGGGAGCAGAGAGAAAGGAGGATGTGCTTATTTACTACAGAGAGATAGAAGCAGCCTGGGCTGGAACTGAACGGATTGGTATTTATAGGTGTTTAAAACCATCCTTAAAATACTCTTGTCTCATTGAAATGCTGAAATTAGAGGCACAGCTCCCCTTGTCTTCCATGGGAAAAGTGAGTCTTACATCCCAGTAAAGCAGGGTTCCTTAACGAGGAGCTGGACTAGAATAAAGACGCCTTTACTGATGCAGTAAAAATGGTGAAATCCGTTTATTCTGTTGTGTACAATCTTTGTATATGATAAAATAGTTTACATTCCATTCTTGAAGAAGATTCCAGCTAATTGGTTATATCGTTTTACCTTGTCTACAAAACGTTCTATAATTGGTATAACAAACGAAAACAGGGATTAGATTATTCTTATCTTTATACCTACATTCTCTCTAGGTTATTTCAAGGCTTCAGGCCTTTTCAGGCCTCTGCAGGCCCTGGTTAGGCCACAGCTAGGCCAAACCTGATTTATCCAGACTTTGCAGGGGCAAACCGTGACCCTGGTCCAAGAGAAATTCTTCTACATCCCAGTATCCATGTAGGTCAATTTTAGTGGTTGTATCAACCTTTTACTTTGCCAAGTCAGCAAATCTCTCAGTTCTGCCGCATTTCCCATGATTTTCCTGTTGCACATTGCAGCCGTGGCGCTGCAGGACCTGCCCTCCCCAGGGCAGAGCAGCCTGGAAACCACCATGGCAGCTGATCCTTTCCCACAGCCAAGGAACTGAGAACATCCCCTGCCTGCTGTGCTCCTTAGGGGAACAGGAAAGAGGGAAAGAACATTCCTTCCATCCCTTTGGGGAGGCTCTTTCTGCCAGCTCTTTAAGTCCTTGCATCTCCTGGAAAACTCAGAACTCAGCTGAAGTTTTGGAGACAATGCAAACCAGGCAAGGACAAAACAACTGTTATGGATAGGGCCGGGGGGCTAATCTCCTTCTCAAAGGCCTTTATCAGGACAGCTTTGGGTGGGAGGCCCGAGGGCTCACACACACACTGCCACTGCTCCCTGGGGCAACAAGGAAGAGGAAGAGGTGAACAGCTTTGCCAAGTGACTGATAGAGCTGAGGCCTCTGTCCTCATGGAGTTCTGAGAAAAACGTTGGTAGGCTCGTTGTCTGGGGGTGTCCTTTGAGCAGTGCAGTTAGTCATGGCAAAGAGATGAGAGAAGCTCTGGTCAGTGATTTCATCCTCTCCATTGATTTCCCAACCTGGGAGTACCATTTTTAGTCTTTTTTTAGTTTTTGGATGTTGCCCTGGTTCACTGTTGTTAGCTTTAAGTGGTACCCACGAGTACTTGAGGCCTCCTCATTTGCATGTGCGCCATTTTGGGGAGCAGTGGAGGTGAGACCCGAGGCGAAGGGGAGCGTTGGTACAAGTTAGGGAACAAACAAATTAACAATCAATTAACAATAAATAGGTAGAGGACAAACAACTAGGAGTATTAACAATTAATTAAAACATTAACAATAAGTAGTCAAACATTAACAACAATCAACTGAGTGAATACTTAAAAAAACTTGTGCTTGGGGATTTATTCCCCACAATGACCAATAGAGAGAAATTTTACCAATCTGATATGGTCTCTTCTTAAACTGTGCGGGCAGGTTTGGTCATTCCAGCCCAAAAATGTGTAGGAGATTCAGAAAAGATGTGGAATAGTGCAACAATGATAGCCAAAGGTATAAGACATGTCTCCTCAAGGGAACTAAACAGAGTAGGATTCTCTCTTGAAAGAGATAATCTGTGGACAGACATTAGATATGACAGAAGTTCATAGAAAATTTGTAATAATATCAAGCAAATACGATGAATGAGGAGAGTTAGAAATGTTTATTAATTGTTTCTCCCAAAATGGGACTTACATGCTGCCAAGGGAATTTGACAATAGGTTTAAGACAAAAAAAAAGGTCCCCTTTTTAATGAACTTAGTAACTGTACAATAAAATTTGTAACCATCAGATGTTTGGGAGTAAAACAGGGTCTCAAAATGGAGCTATAAAGATTGAGGAGGGTAGTCATGAGTGGCATCTAATCAAAGTGCTGACTTCATCTCTAGGAGCTCTTTATCCGTTGATTTCTGGATGCTGAGAAGTTATACTGGATAACACAGGATCACAGTCTCAGCTTCCAGCTTTCTTCAAGGCCTTGCTACCAGCAGCTCTGCAAGGCTGGACTGCAGGCAGTCTTGTCATGGATGTCCATCCCTACTGCCACTATTGGAGTGGCCACTGCTGTTATCCTTCCTCTTATCCCAGCTGTACTTTACAAGCTCTGCTGCGTTTACTGCCAAATGTATTTGTAAGAGATCTAATTTATCCTGCCCCTTGCGCCTTTTGGCTGTGCACCCTGCCTGGATTTGGTGCATGGAAAACCCAGCCTTTAATGTCCCTGGCTCCAACACCAAATTCACTGCCAGATACAAGGGCAAATAACATGAGACAGAATTCAGAATGCCCTCTGGGAGTGTCCACTTAGTGCTTGATTTGTGCTGAGCAGCTCTTCAGCCCAGAGCTCATTCGAACACCAGCACTGCCAGACTCTTGATGTGGTGGTTTCATGTCCTCACCCCCTGATATCTCAATCTTTGGAGACTGGTTCTTGCCTAAGACACTAAGCAAAGCACCAGAAGCCCCATGTCCCTTTCTAATCTTCTCTTTTCTGGCACCTATGTGAGTTTTTCCTCCATTGTATCTTTTCTTCAGGACTCACAGACCCACGTGAGCAAATTCTGAGGTTACCATCTCCATTCCCAGACTGTTTAAGGCCATAGGGAAACAGAGCAACATTTACAAAAGATGGTGGAGTATCTCAGAATCCCGAATCAGGCAGACTACTTCTGTGTTTTCCTAGTAACTGTGGGTGGGTGGCCAGCCCTTAGTGATTTTGTATCTTTTTCATACACGTTGCCGTTCTGGTTCTCACTTTTCCTCCTGAACAAGGCATGAGCTGGTGACAGGCTGTATCACCCTGCTCTTTACTTACAGTTTGATAGAACCCCGTGCAGGTCATCACCTGATCTTCACAGAGCTCTATTTAGGCAATTGGTTATTTTGGCAACATTTTCCTCCAGCCCTCCCTACATGAGGTGTGACTGGTCTCACACTTCTATCCTGTGGTTGAAAGTGTAACTACATTTTAGGCCTTTCACATTTATAGTGTATTTTCAAATGTCTCATTTCTGGTTTTGAACATAACTGACGTGACACAAAAAGGACATTATGTCTCTCAAAGAGAAGACTGGATGTACACAGAGGTAACCATTGGGTACTATTTCTTATCCCTACTTACGTTACATCTAAAAATACGTATCACCTGGTTTATTTGAGGAGCCTTTTATTTCTATTTATTTATACTTGCATTGTTTCTTTTCTGATAAAACGGACCTATAATCTCTAATGATCTGCTAGACAGAAACAGTGTTTTGTGTGCCTCTGGAGCAATATCTCACTCATTGACAGTGTTGTCCTTTACTTCAAAGAAGTTGGTTCACTTTTCTCCTTTCCACCTAAGTAGCACACCTCCTGCTGCTGCTGAGGAGCATTTCTGAAATGATGTAATTGCTGAATTTCTTCAGTCTTCTTTCCTACTGCCAGTCATTGCCTTACTTTGGAATGATTGCTGCAATGCTGTTGACATGTTTGGGTTAGCTTTTGTTCGCTCTGTATTCTGTCTCTGTTCTTAAAATATTTTGAATTTTGTTTGGGAGATACTGTATCAGAGCTGGCTGCTTCCATGAACTCCATTCTTGAACAGCGTTAATTTCATTATTTGGCAAATGTTCCTTTCTGGATTTTCTTACATCTCTTTCCAAAAGTTTGCCCTGAATTTCAATAATTATCAGATCTTTTGTCAACGACTCATCCCTTCCCCATAATTGACTTCTTAATTTATGATTAGCAAAGTCTTTTATCCCCATCTTTTTCTGTTTTTCTTTGTTTTCCTTTCTATCTCTCAGCTCAGGTCCTCTCATGCTTCTTTAATGCAATTAACTAATGGCCAGCTCACTCCAGTTGATTAGCGATGGAGCTCCTGCTATCAGGAGCACAGATCAGTTCTGCCTGTTCTCCCTGGGGCTGCTGCCTTGGGAGCACATCTGGGAGCACATCTGGGAGCCCTGCCAGGCTGAGGGCTCTGCCTGTCCCCACGGCTCAGAGCTGTGTCCCCATGGCCATGGGCAGCTGCACAGAGGCTCCAAGCCCTGCTCAAACTGAGCCATGCTCCCAGCCCTGCTCCTGGGCCTTCCCAAACCTTTTTATTTCATGAGAGGGGTTTAAAAACAGGTGTGCCCTTTGATCCTTCATCACGGTTTTGTTTTCTGCAAACTATTTTGATACGCAAGGTGATTTTTCTGAGAGCCTCAGGAAGAAACAGTGACAAAAGCATTGTATTCAGTAATAACTGTGACATTGATAGGTGAGATGTAGTTGTGGTAGCAAATATTCCCCATGAAAGGGGAGTCCAGCTCTCCCCTTTTCCATGCTCCAGTGGTGGTACCAAATATTGCCCGTGAAAGGGGAGTCCAGATCTCTCCTTTTCCATGCTCCAGCAGTGCATCTGACCAGATGGACAGAGCTCAGCCCTTCACCCACTGCTGAGCACCCCTGAACCCTTGGCCTCTGTGGGTATCTTGGACAACACTTTCAGTCACGTGGTGTGGAGGGAGGTGGTTTGTGGATGAATTTTTCCCCCTCTAAAATAGTTGATTCATCTTAAAGGAGAAATTTTATTTCTATTGTTTTAGCAAAAATTCTTTCCATTGCACAAAAATATTTAGCCTTTTTCTTTTAATTTTGGAGTACTTTATTTTTAATTCTGATGCTCCATACTTAACTTTGCCAATAGGGGTTTTGTCCTAGCACTACCTTATATGTTGTAGAGAATTCAGAAAGCCAAGTTCTTCTCTTAGAACCTTTGTTTGGTTTCATAGTAGACTAATAGTGCATTAATGATGTTTATAAGACTGTTTTTCATGTTTGGAAGATATCACTGCACTTTATTTTAATTTTACTCTGCTTTTTGCACTCTGCTGTAAATTTATGCAGTGTTTATAAGTGACAGAAACCTACTTTAACAGCATCCTTAAGTCTCAGTGCACTGGGCATGCCAGGAGTGATATAGAATATGCCCTCCTACCTTTTTATGTAGAAAAATCACTAGTGATTAATCTTTCTTTGCAAGTTCATGGGAAAAACCAAAAGACTGCTAAGAATTTCTTTGGGTGCATGTCTGTACTTAAAAACCTGAAACTTAAAAGGATCTTCAAGCATTAAAATACTTCTATCTGTTATCTTCACTGGCTTTCTAAAATGCTGAACTGACAGACAGTCTCTCCTTCATGGTTCTCTGCACCAGTTTGAGTATGAATAAATGTAGCTCTAAAGTTAACACAGTCTGCTCAGCCCAAACGCCAATAGATTGGAGCCTTTGAATACTATTTTCTTTCTTCTTTTTTTTTTTTAAGGTATTCTGCTGTGGGTAAAAATAAGATTAAACATCAGGGACACTGAAGTACAAATTAAATATTTTTTAAAACTTTTCTAATCTATTGTAAGTTTCACTGAAAATAGAAGAGCCTGGTGGGAAAGCACTTGGAATTTCCCAGCAATGTAAATGCCAGGCACCCTATCACTATTAAGAGGAGATCCTGCTCGAGGACAGTGCAAAGTGATCATACTTGTCTACATTTCTTATTAAAAACAAACAAGGGAACGAATTTGACATTTATCTTGCATGTTAACAGTGTCAGCATGTTCTCACATTGTAAAAAAAATAAATAGAGAGAAAACCAATATGAAGTTTTAATACAAAAGGTATTTGCTCTTGCACATCGACATCAAACCCTCCTTGGTATCAAGTGTGTGACTTGGTGGCAGTGATTAATGCCCAATTTTCTAGGTGCCAGCAAGGTTTGGACAGGTGGGAAAGGCAGCATTCCCTCAAACCTGCTCTTGGAGCAGGTTTATTTCAGTACTGAACTGACTGCTCCATCCTAAACGTGCTCAGGTGCTGTCCTGCAGCCAAGCACTGAGCAGAAACCTCTGGAAGAACCAGTAAATGCTGAGCTCTGGTGCCACATTAATGCACAGACTGTTCCCTGGAGCCAAACCTGCCCAGTGCCAGCCCAGCTTTCACCCTCTGCTTTCCAGACAGGTACTTGTACTGTGACATTTCTGATGGCAAAGAAAGCACTGCTGGGAATGCTCAAATGTCTTTAGCTGCTTCGAAGCAGAGATTTGCAATATTGCAATGGTGGATATCAGCAAGAAACAGAAGCTGGAAGGTCCAGGATGAGGCTCTCCTATGAGAACAGCTGATCTTATGAAATATTTTTACTAACACAGTTCTGAGTCTCGTGAGAACTTCACATGGTTGGGTTTTAAGCTAAAAAGGAAGTGATTGTTCTTAAGACCCAAGTAAAATCTATTCAGGGCTAGATATTTCTAGCGGCCTGAGGAGAAGCTGTTGTTTGTGGTACCCACTGCAGGGAAGATGTCTGAACCAGCTCTCTTTAAATCCAGGGTTTCACTGGAAGGTAACAATGAACAACGGTGTCTGAACAGACTCTGTGCCCCACACTGAAGGCCAGACTTGGATAACAAAAACTAACAAAGCTGCTCTTATGACTCTCTAACTCTAATTAAAAATTTGCTAGAGCAAGTGTGTTAGAACTGACCTTTTCTCATCAGAGCTGAGCCCAACGAGAGCACTCATACATCAGAAGAAAATCACATTTCTGTTTAAGGTTTCTGTTTCATTTAAATAGAGAAAAGCCCTTTGGGGAGATACAGAAATAAAGGCAGGGTAAAAGACCCTCAGGTTTAGAATCCCAAGTGCTGCTCTCAGCCGCAGAGAAGGAAAGCCATCCCCGTGTTTGTATTTTCTGGGTCAGTGCATGAAATGGCTGTTTCAGAACATCCAGGATTAACTTCAGTGGATACCTGAGAATGGAACAGGCCCGGGGTTTTTGCAGAAGTGCCACAAGTGAGTGACAGGAACACGTGGCTGTAACTCCAAACAGGGTTGGGAGGGCCTTTATCCAGAAGCCAAGTTTACAGATTTTGGAAAGACATTAAACAAACACTATAGCTTTTAACATAAACACAATTAACTAACATAAATATTCATGCAATTTTCTTTTCATTTCACTCAATGCAAGAGCCACAGATGAATCAGAGTTTACCTTAAACAGTTGGCTTTAGGATACCATTATCATTCTTATCAAGGACTAAACTTTTCTGGAGCAAATAACCTCCTTGCTTAACACAAATACATCTCCTGAGCTTAGTACCTGCTCCAAAGGGTTTCAGGATCCGTTCAGCCTCTTAGACTGAAGAGTTGGTGGGTACAGGCAGCTGCCTTCTAGGTTCAGAAAGACCAGAGTGATATTTTTCTCACCATGCTCCATCTCCAATTGTTCCAGCAGAACAAAAGAAATCTTTCACTGAGGAAGTAAGGATTGAGTCATGGGTATAGAAATTTCTCTTAAAGCAGCACCCAGCATAACTATAATGCTGTCGGGTTAGTAAGAGTTCTGGCTGGGAGGAACAGTAGAGCATCTCCCCCAGAAGATATTCCTTACTTAATAAACCTTTCTGAATTTAGTCAAAAAAATAAGCAAAATTTTTATGGTGTTGAAACTAAAGCACAGACTTCACACAAGTCAATCAATTCCATAAACAAACCACCAGTTAATTACGACAGTGGTTTGTTTATATACTAGCATGAGAAAAAAAATCTAAAATCCAAGTGTATCGCAAATTCTGTCTTTATCCTATACCAGAGATGTAATTTCTTTCATTTTCCTGTTTTTCTTACCCTGCCAGGCAAAGTGGATATTTCATTTAATTGTTATTGAAATAATTCTCTTTTTCTTCTCACATTATTCATGGTTATTGAATGTCTCTGGATCCTCCAGTGTTTTGCCTTCATCAGAAAATGCCTCACTGCTGAGAAATGATAGAGAAAGAATGGAAGTCACTGCAAAGCATAAAAAGGCAAACAAACATCCTGCCCAATGTGCCCTTACATGGATCCAGAGCCCATTGCCCTGAAATAGCACTATACAGGATACTGCTGCACATGGAGAGTTTCAAAGTTTCTCAGTCAACAGCTAAAAGCAGCCCTGAGACTCATTTCACTGAGAATATCTCCACAGCAGGTGATACCATGACTGTCATTTCACAGGAGAGGTAAAAGAGAAAACTTGGGGCTGCCTGCACTCAGATGATTCCAGGAATGAGGGCCAAAGCTGGCAAGGGGCTGACACTCAGCTTTTGCAGCTGTTCACAAGCTCTCCATCCATCTGCCTTCTCTATCACCTGCTGCCAGTGAATTCAGCCTCCTTATTAAACACAAAACAGCAGAGTTCGACAGAAGATTTTTTTAAAATTCTAGTGTTCAGGAGTAAGGGAATGCCAGGATCAAGCCTGCTGCAATGATTTTCACAGAATCATGGCATGGTTGGGCTTGGAAGGGACCTCTGGAGATCATCTAGTGCAAGCCTCTTGCTAAAGGAGGTTCACCTAGAAGCTGCTTTAATATCCCCAGAGCAGGAGACAATTCTATCTCTCCCATAGGACCTTCCATTGCTCAGGAGGAAGCCTGGACCTGTGTGAGATGACACAGCTGATGAATCAGAATCAATGTTTCCTCTAGATTTTCTTTATTACCTCCGCTGAAAGATGCAGAAATAGAAGAAATCAGAGGATAGAGAAATGGAGAAGTGTTACCATATTTCATCATATTAACAACCAAAGGGGTCATCAGCAGACTATAAATAAATTCAACAGAGAAAAAATGCCTGTAATGGTGATCAATATTTAAAGATAAAGTTTTCCCCTGGTCTTCTTGTGAGTTCATAAACAACTGTAAAGCTGTTTGCAAACTAAAGAAAACTAAAAAGCCTTCCAAGCCCTGGAAATTTAAAACTGCTTGTGTGGCTCAACCTTATTCACACATGCACACAAAAAGAGGGGGTTTGGCCCCAAATGAAGCATATGTCTTTTCCCTCTTATCCTGGGTTATCCATCAGGCTAATCCATTAGTGGATTTGGGGATGTTTCTTGGAAGATTGTGTGCTGGATATTAATAGGCTCTAGCTAAGGAACTCTCCTCTTAGATGTGTCTGTGGGCTACACTGCAGAGATGGCTGAGGCTTTGTGTTACACGTCCCTGCAATCCCAAAAAAATGAACGTCGCTCCCCCCTTTATGAAAAGCGCCAAAAGCCTGTATGACCCTTCCATGCTCACCCTGCAGGTCCGTGTGGGCAGGATGGGCAATCCAGGTCTTCCCTTCATTGGCTGACACCCCAGACATGCATGCCCTCACCTTCATTAGTTACTAATGTATTTACAAAATTCCTAGGACATGCTGTGCTCTCCTCACACGGGTTATATTCCCTATTGTTCAGTAATATCTAGTCCTCTGAAATTAATTAGTAAATAATTATTAGAGGACTCAATAAAGGCAGCAGACAGTTAACCTCTTCTGCCATTACAACATTCCTGTCCACGTAGTGGAGGTGACAGCACTCAGACAGCTCGACGTGCCAGGGTCCTGGACATGCCAATGTGTCAGGACCTTTTCCAGAGTGTCAGTGGGAGCCCTTCTGAGGGGAGAAGATTTCTGCAGGTGCTGCTGCAGAGAACGTGGAGAAATAGAGTTCTGCTGTTGGCTCAGAGCTCAGAAGAACGCTGGAAATCAGGATCTCTTGAGAAGTTCCCCTGACTCTGCCATTTCAGGGCGATGCTTTGTACAAGCTGTGTTTTCTGAGCTGGGCTCTCTCCACTGCTCCAAGGTGGGTGACTTCTCGTTAGCAAAACACAGCAAGGGTTCACCTTCCAAGGGTTCACTGTGCTGCAGAGGGGAGAGAACCCTCAGGGCTGTTTGCTCAAGTGTCAGGGGAACCAAGGTTCACAAAGTTTTCTGTTCATTCGTGTCTGAAGTGTTAGAGGTGTTGGTTCACTCCAAGAAGCAGGAAAGTGGCAATGCCACGGGACCCATTTGTTCTAGCACTTGTTACAGAAAACCTGTGAAAAGGGACTCCCCTTTTGTCCCTTGTGCTGACTGCATATGCCACCTCCCATGTGAAATACAGATCAGCCCACTTTTCTGTCTTACGTACTACAGGAATCTCAGGCTAAAGGATGAGAACACAGCAAGTCCAGATTCATCTTTTGTATCTTTGTTTATCTTCTGTACCTTCTGCAAGATACTTCTTGAGCCAAAGGCACAGGACATCAAGGGGATTGCAGCTGATCCAACTCCTGTCCCTGGTCTAAGCAGACTCTGATTCAGCTGGTGTGTGTACCCCTGGTTCCCTGATGGAATAATCACTTGTGTATAAGAAAATGAGAGTCGATACAAATAATAAAAATGTCCAGTCTCACCCCTCAACTTCATTCCATTGGCAGTTGTACAGCATTTAGAATTTGTATGCATTACTGCCAGTGATAATCTCCAGGAGTTACATTAGAGATTCATGAATCTACTTTTGTGGTATCTCCTGTCTTGTCAAAATTATCACAATAAATTAAATACAGGAGCCTTATGATACACTCAAATGAAGCCAATAGTCCTATCTAGTCCCAGAATTCTTAATACAGATGCAAGGACTGAATAGGGAAACAGCATCAATGTGGAAGCTGTTTTGGAAAAAAAAAAAAAAAAGGAGAAAAATGGAAGCAAATTCTGTGGTTGCACTGATTCTCTTGTTTTCTGAGACTGCCAAATCACGTTTGAAGATACTCAGAGCTTAAAAAGAGTCCTTGGGAGCTTGTTGAAGTCTAGAATTTCTTTAGGTGACTAAGTATGGGCATAAGCTCTTAAACAGAGGGTAAACATTGTCTCTTAGGGTGTATATCTACATTTTCCTTCCAGTTAAATGTTTGGTGAAAGACATGAAGGAAAAGTGTACTTCTGCATTAATAATACCAGGCAGTGACATAGAAAAAAATCAGCATACAGAGCCCATCTCATACTAGAAGTTTACCTATTCTTTTCAAATAAAAATGGAGCAGCTTATATCAAAGCAATAAAGAACTATAATAGAAATAGAAATAGAAATAGAAATAGAAATAGAAATAGAAATAGAAATAGAAATAGAAATAGAAATAGAAATAGAAATAGAAATAGAAATAGAAATAGAAATAGAAATAGAAATAGAAATAGAAATAGAAATGGATCAGAATATGTATATTCTGCAAGACCTTGTTTATGCTCCATCAGAGTATTTAAGAGTTCTAACAGAGACACAATTAAATTGTCTTTGAATCCATTACATTTGAACAAGTTAGCTGTGTTGCAGAAGAGTATTAGAGTCCTTTGTGCAGTGTGACTGGAAAAAATTACTTAGTAAAAGTATTTGAAATGCTGGAAACAGGCAAGATCCCTCAGTTGGGGTTGATTTTGGGTCTCTGACTAGAACTTTTGAGATAGCTTCTGGCTGGATGCAAATCAGGAAATAAAACTTCATGTCATCACTTGATGTTTGTGAGGTAAAACATAGACATGAGTTTGATTTACCACTGTGACTGCAAACTGCCATCTCCACAGATCCTACAGTTGATTAATCCATGGATAATACTGACCTGGACTGCACACCTGCTGCAAGAGCTGTAGCTACAGTAATAACCATCTGAAGCTGTCTTCAACTCCCTGAGTAAATGCTGCCAGGCAATTTCAGGTTATTAAACTGATGTACCCAGTTTATATAGACATAAAAACCATCTAGATTTGCTTTCTGAGCATCTTCAGATGTCGTGAAATGCATCTGTTTTAATTTACTTCTATTTTCCTGTTCTTTCCATATAGGCCAGATTCAGCATATCCTATCTGTGATGGTTCAATTTCTTATTACTACAGAAATATCCAGACAACAGCACAAGGTTTTATAGCCTCCAGGCAGCATGTTTGGAATCAGAGAAATAACTGAGAAGCAACATAGAGAATGAGGAGAAATATGAGGAATATCTATTTTTAGAAGCTAAAATATATTTGTATTTAATTACACAGTGTTTCTATCTTGTGCAATCCATATTCCCTACAAACATGAAAAGGAGCAAGCTGGAGCACATTTAAATGTGGTCATCTGGTGTGAATCTTTAGGCAACTAATTCTGCCATTATGATTACTTTCCACTCTCACATGCCATTTAATATTGGAGGAAGCAAAATAGTTTTGTGTGGTTGTGATCTATCCAATATCAGTGTGTCACTGGGAAGTTAAAATCTCATCAAAGCCAGAAATGTAAATCTGCCAGACCTCCCAAGAGTCCTGAAAGCTTCTTTTTTCTCCCTCTATGCTTTAAAGTGTGCACAAGATAACATCACATCTTTTGTATCTGGGAAATCATTCTCTCTGCTCATTCCTAAAAACTTGTCCCTCTTTCAGCTTCTTCTTCAAAGGAGGATTGCTTTTCTGAACCCTCTTGATTCCTTTTGAGCTTTCCTTTTGTGGCTAAATAAAAATTAAGGTGTGCAGGTAGAGAAATTTTGTAGGATCCTGCCATTTTAATGACAAGGTCTTGTCATTTTATCTGTCATTTTTTGGAAAAAACACTTTTCAGCTAGTGACCTTTTAAATTCCTTTTATTAGAGAGGAAATTAAAATGTCTGCAGGTTTTGGGCTTTACATTCTTTTTAGTAACTATTATATGCATCACATTTTACTTAGGTTATCCTAGTCAGCTTCATAGAGTTACATTAGGAAAGGCTGAGAAGGAGAAAACAAAGCGTGGCAATTAATTGATCCCATTGTAAACTATGCTTTTATGCCTGGGGAACTGGGTCTAACCAAGCTGGCAGGGGATTCTGGTGCCTAAACTGGAGTCTGTGAGCAGAGAAAAGGTAAAACCATCAAAGATCCCTGCCGAGGAAAGAAGAGAAATGAAGAACATCTGAAAGGAACACCAGGAGAATGCTACAGTAAAATAATTTGGATCTTCACAGAAGCTTTAGCATAGGCACTGCAGATCAGCAAAAAAGGTCAGATTTAGCACAGTCTGCGCACAAACTTATACTTTTTGGTCTTCTGCTGTGTATCCTTGGTTGAATAAAGATGAATAAATAGGGGAGAAGTTGTTTCTCTGTCATTTTTCCAATCCCAGTGTCCCTGCACAGCTTAACACTCTGTATGTCAGGTGCAGGCAGCTCTGCTGCAGAATAAATGAACACTGGCAAAAGCCACAGAAGCTTCCTCTGGGGATGCCCTGGCCAGAGACTGGAGGAGAGCTGAGTCTCATCTAAGATCTCTGCTGAGCTTATCCTTGTAAGGTCCAGAAAGGAGGTTTTGGTCTAAGACAGTCACAAAACCTCCCAGTAATATTTAGTATTTCTGTACAATTATTTAGAGAAAATCTAAACTTGGATCAGGACAGTCACAGCAGTCAGGTACTAAGCAAATTCTGTGAAGAGAGTCTTTAAGAAATTAGGAAAAAATTACCAACTTGCTCCCAAGAACCTGTAGCTAATTTTCTTAAGTAGGTAATAATCATGCATAAATTACAATTATGCAAAAATTATGCATGAATTGTGCCAATTAGGTATAAACTGGCTCTGGGCATGCAGGGAATCCTCATTGCTGCCTTTGGGAGAGCAGATCACACCAGCTAGGGGCTTGCCAGTGTAATTCTGTGTTTAATGCTGTGAGCCAGTGGGGCAAATTCATGTCTTCTGTGATAATTCCATTAAAGACTTACTATTTTGATAAATCACAGGAGACAAAGGTCATGATCTCCTGGGAACTTTGATTTCAAGCTGTCAAAACAGCTTTCCATATTTATATATAATATAAATCCTGTCAAAGCAGGATTTCCATATTTAACTTCACCACTGAGTTACTACAGACATTTGCATTGCCTCTCTTTCGAGTTTGTTTCTTCTCTTACCAAAGATTCTTGAAAATATTTTGGTGATTTATTTAAAAATATTTAATCCAGAGAATTATCTTCCCTAATATGCTGTCACCTGATCTGTAGGTGAGAAAAGATGAACTGCAGTAAAAATTCTTTGATCTCTTTGGGTGTATTTTACATACTGGGAATGTTTAATATAAAGATGCTACCGAGGACTGAAGGATTGGATTAGATTAGGAGCTGCCGTTGGTGAAAACTTGGGGAACATGTCTAGTTAAATAATCTGAGAAATCTGGGTGGAAGGAATATCATCTAAAATTTGTCATTTGAGTAATTTATTCATTATACACAGGATATAAGCAGCTAAGTTCCTATCACAATGCTGCTTGTTGATCTCCAGAATACAAGCACCAGACATTTGCTGAATTTGGGGTAATTCAGAGGCAATTCTGGGGAGTTACCCCCAGTTCATGACATTGATCCTTAACAAAGGAGTGCTGACAAGAAGACTAAAACCAGTTTGTTGGAAGGGGTTATTTCGTTCCCAGCACTGGAGAAGTTGTATCAGCAAAGGGGCTTTATGACCATGCGAGCTGCAGCTCCCTCAGGGGTGCGAAAGCACTTTGGGCTTTAGCTCCAGCTGGTCCCTGTGGCCCAGTGTCACAGCAGGCAAGGAAAGGAGTGATGGAGCCTCTCCTTTTCCCCCTGCCCTTGAGGGCAAGGGCCTGTGAGTCCAAATCACAGGAGGATGAGCCTGACCCCCTCTCAGGCAGCACAGCTCTTGCCATGAGGGGATGGAGCACAGCAGGAACACATTTGGCAATCTGGGATCCGCCTGTAGGAACAAAATGTCATTTTAACCATTTCAAACACGTGAGACTGCATCCAGCAGTCCCTGCGGACTGACCAGGACAGCTTAAGCCCTTTTGAGAACAAAGATGAGACCTTGCTGCAGGAGCTCTGTGCCCTTTCACAGGGATCTCAGCAAAGGAATAACGTTTTATTTATTTATTTTATGTCTTTGGTTCAGCTTTGATGAGAGGTTCCTTGACTTTTATGTAGAGGCTCCGTTTCCTGTCTGAGATAATAGTGAAGATGAAGACTGCTTCCTTCTCCTGTTTCCTTCCTACAGACCAAAAAGAGACCCTTCCAAAGTATGCAGCCTTTAATCTGGAGGCAAATACAGACCCTATTTGTAGCCCTCCACTCTTCTACAATGACAAGAGTTGCTGCTGGCAGGTAATGGCTTTCTATCTCATTTAATCCTTTCTACCTCCTTACTTCACTTCTATTATGCCACAGAGGAATTGACTTTCATGCTGAGTTGCTGCTCATGTATCATCATGGCACTGGGGATAAGTAAATACACATTTAGGCCAATAAATCAGCATTGCTTCAGCGATCCTTGTTTTATTCAGCCTGGCAATCTTACAACACATTCAATGCCAATGATAGGGTTTTTAGATATGCAGAATCAAATTTTGCACAAATCTGATTTTGTTTATTTGTTTATTAATTATTATTACATTCTTTCTAATACTGCTTGAATTGATAATATCAGTAATAGTATTATTTATTCCCTGTGGATTTCAAACTGTAAGCCACTAGGGTATTTTTCCACTAAGAAGCCAATGTGATGGTTATTGCAAATAGTGGGAAATTATATGGAATAATTTCAGTATAAGGCTGGGATAAGCCTTTTTTGGTCATATTTTTGTATTGACAAGCTGTGAAACAAGACACATTCTCTCACAGCATGAAATCCACATGAGAGGCCTTACAGGCTGATGAATAATCATTATCATTGTGTTTATTGGCTAAATATTAGGTTGATAGCCTCTAATGAGATAAGGACAGAGCAAAAGCCCCACTGATTTAATGGAGGTGGATATCCCTTCCTCTCCTGCATCCTGACTGACATGGTGCTTGTTTAACCACTGGTTTGAAGACATTTTTTCCCCTCCCACGTGGCTTGTAATGTTCCTGTAATGTTTCTTTTCTGGTGATTTCTTTCTTTGTTGAAGTTATGAAAGCTGGAAATTTGTTTATAAGGTTTAGTAACATTGTGAATTATACATGGAAAGTTATAACTTTGAAGTTACTTGGTATATTACTTATACTTTTAAAAATTTTTGCTCCTTCACCTGATCTTAGCAAAATTCACAGATGTTTTGGAAAAGTGTATTTTACTGTCTCTTCTGCCCTCTTATGGAACAGTTCACACACATTAAAGACCTAATCCAACTCCATGCAGTGGGACATTTGCCACTGATTCAGTAGCACTGGGATCAGACTCTTTCTTTGGAGGGAAAGGATGACGAAGGCCTTGTAGGGAGATGATTTGAACAGGTGAAGAGCACAGAAAAGATGAGTGGAAGATGAGGAGGGGCCAGTTCTTAGCACCCCAGTAAGGACAAAGAGGTACAATTTTCATGTGCATCATGACAGGTGTGTGTTAGCACCCAGGCTGGCATTAGCTCTGCATATTCCCAAGGATTTTTTTTTTTTTTTTTGAAAAATCACTGTAGATTTCTCTGTCTTCATTTAAGAGAACAGTTTTTTCTTTGCATCCCTGTTTAGGAGAGTCTGGCCATGGAGCTCAGGTCCATGTAGCTGCCACTTCCATAAGAGCTAAAAGAAGAAATCTTGTTTCCCTATGAGATTCTCATCTCTTCCTCCTCAGTCCCAATTTAGGGAAAATTGAGTAAATGTGTTGCTGTTGTTTAAGCAGCAGCTTCTGTTCAGATTCACCTGCTCATTAGAAGATAGAATTCCAAGGGCTCTATTTCTTTCTGAAAATCTGCTGCTCGTTGTCTGTTGGGTCACAGCTACCTTCTTCCCAGCTATTTTCTTCTATCTTCTGGAGCTTAATTGTGACAAATCGACGGGGGGGAGGGCTTGAATCAGGCAGGGGAAAATTACCTAAGAAGCTCTCGTTTGAAAATGATGCAGTATAAATATGAAGCAACTTCTGTCACTAATTCCTTGTGCTCATGGTAACAGGTACTGGCTGTCCATGCCAACCTGAGAGACTTTGGTGGAAATGAGAGCATGAAAAGTAATTGTTTCTCTACTGCAATGTACTGTTGATCCTTGTAGGACATTTTCGGTTGTTTTCTCTGTGCGTGTGATATAGAAAATGGAAGCATGAAATGAAAATACTCTGTTTGGAAAAACTGAAGATTCTGTTTGATAAACAGGACAAAAGTATTCATAAGACTTGAACATTCCCTTTTGGGGTCAATGCCTTGTCATTTTCTTCCCTTGGGCTAAAATCTCAGCATGTTTTCAAGAATCCAAGTCATAGCCTGAGCTCAGAGATGAAGAATGAGAGGATGAATCTGACAGTCAGGCATTCTGCCTTCTCTGTCTACCTGTCTTGTCACACACGTGTGCCCCTTGCTTTTGTGTGCTGATTCTCCCTGCAAAAGTCCAGCACACATCAGGTATTTTGTTCTCTTCCAGTCTTCTACAGAAGACTGAGGTTAGTCCCTCAAAAACTGTTGAGGTTCAGATGCCCCCTCCTAATTCCCATATTCGATAATGTTATAGAAGCAAAAAACAGTCAAATGTGCTTTGCCATCATCCCTCCTCCACCTGTTCCAAACTTCTGGCCATGGTCCTGTCTAGATTTGGACATCCAGAGAAGAGAGATGCAAAACTGTGTCATTTACCAAGGGAATTTTATCCCCTGAGGATCTTTGGCTGCAGGAGCCTGAAGAGGAGCCAGGGTTGAAACCAAAGGCAGCTCAGAGCAGGGCAGGGTTGTGTCTTTGTTCTCCACTCTGGCTCAGCACTGCGGGCTCCTGCTCCCTTCCGTGGTAAGGCCAATCCCTCGACTCCTGTGGGAGCAGGAACTGAAAAAGGCCCATACCTGAATCTCATTTCAGAGCAGGATTTAGTGTGGCAGCTGAAACTCATTCCTATTTTTTTATTCTTCTCATGGGACTCTGATTTGCAACCACTTTTTCACGGAACCCACCACTTTAAGGATACTTTGACACATCATTGTCACCAGGCTGGGATCTACCAAAGTCAGAGGGAATAATACTGAGAGCTCTCACTTTGATTTCTTTCACCTTCACCTGCACCAGTTATACTTCTGGTCTTCCACTGGCAATGGTCCTATTGTCTTCCAGAGGCAGTTAGTAGATTAACATCTTGTTCAGCATGACTGGAAAAGAGCCTCAATATTCGACCTTTAGATAACTGGAAGGAAGTGAGATGGAGAGAGGAAGAGTAGAGAAGAGCTCTAAAGGACATTCAAAGTGAAGAATGACTTCTCTGAAGTCATTCTGTAGCCTAAAATTAGCAGTGAGAGCCCAAACTGGTGAGCACTGGCTTTTAAACTGGTGAGCACTGGCCATGTCCTTCAGCAGTGGTGGAAGCTGTGCACAGGTGGGCTGAGTCCCAGGAGCTGAGTGTGGAGCTGTGGTGTGACTCAAGGCTTTGCAGGGAGCAGGCTGTAGTGGGATGGCCTACATTTTAGCTGGATAAAATTCAATTGGTACTTACTGAATATAAATGAGTGCATAATATGAAGAGCACACAATTTATATAATTAAAGATTGGTACAGAAAACTAGTTAGAAACTAAATTATTTCCAATAATGCCTTTTACTGAAATTGAACTGATCAAGTTCCCAAAATTTACAGACACACACACACAAAGACAAATTTGTTGTCATTTATGGATAATAAATTATTAACATTATATTATAAACAAATCATCTTACCCCTATGGGCTTTATTTTCTTAGTCAGGACCTTTTTCCAGCCCTGCTCTGGAGCAGAGGGAGCGTTATCCTTGCTGTGTGCTGTGGGAGCAGCCTGTCAGCTGTGATCAGACGTGCTGCTCGCTGCACAGCACAAAACTCAACCTGAAACCTCCTAACTGGGAGAGTGGTTGGCAGGAAGTTCCAGCCGAGGTTCACAGTTCCAAAGTCCACAACCTTGTAATATTTTCAAGGTTTCATGTGTTTTCCACAGGTCAACACATGGTCTGCCTCTCCTAAAAGTTCACCAACTCTTAGGCAACATTGTCAGCTCCAGGGTTGGGAGAGAGAGAAAAGCACATTTGTGTAAAATGACTATTTGTTTTGTAATTTTTATGGCTTAAACATCTTAGTAAAATCTCACCAGGAATCAGACTCTCAGCAGTGAGAAGTACACAGGGTTCCCTTCGAGTCAGTGAAACAGTTAATTTACATCAGGTGAGGATCTGACCTGAATTTGTTTCAACTCTGATGCAGCAGTTCCTGAGCTGCCTTACTCTCACATATGGAATCCTATCACTGCTCTATCAAAGATGTAATTAAAAACCTGCCATAACAAACGTGCACTATGCCCTGCCCAGCTCTTGTGCTGACAAACTGCCAGAGGGGAAGAGTTTGATCTTTTCCTCAGTGTGGCTTGCCTCTGGTCCTGAAGGTTTTAGCAGAGAGCTGGAGAGAAGCAAGCCCTGGTGGAGCAGGAGAGGCAGCTTCAAGCAGGCTGCCAGACAATCCAGCCTTCCCCAGGACAACGTGCACACTGCTGGAGCACCAAGCAAAAGATAGGCAGAGCAAAACACTGAGCACAGTTTGTTTTATGGTGATAGCAGCTCCTTTCTGCTGAGAATGTGAGCAGCAGAGCTCTGCCCCAGCTGGTACTTCTGGGTGGTCTTCAAGGCTGACTTCAAATAGCAGCTAGGGCAGTAAAACAGCATGGAAGTGTCAAAGACATGAGGAACTCTGGTAAGGTCCTTATCAGCACACAGGCCTCCAGTTTTTGACCAGTTACACACTGAGGAGGAACATAACAAGCCTCCATTCCTGCCTAAAAATCCCCAGGCAAGTATGTATATAAAGGAAAAGAGCATGCAGGACATTTCTTTGGATAAATGAGTTCTCAATGATCACAACAATGATGATCAAATGCTAATGAGTATTTTCATCTGCTTCCCAAATATATTAATCTCCTACAAAAACATAGCTGATAAAAGCATGCTGGTCTTAAGTGGTGGCAGGCCAGAAGATGAGCATAGGAATTGTTTATATATATATATGAAACATCCAATTCGTTTATTCAGTTCTTTTTTGTTTGTATTTCCACAAAGGTTTTCTATATATCTTTTTATTTTACTGCTCAAAATAAATTCTTATATGACCATTATTCATATTATTCAATAAACAAATCTGAAACCAGCCTAATCAGAATACATATAAAAGAACCCTTTATGTTAACATGCAGAACATCACAATTCCCAAATGGATACTTTAACAAAACAGTAAGAAATTATTTTGCCTAAGGACTACATCTAGAGTCCTCAGAAAAGGGGTATTTTTATGATTCACTTAGATTTATATCAGGCTGTAAGTGAGCAACAGATTTTATAAAACGTATCAGCTATTTACAGCAGGCAGAAACCCTGCTTTCATTGTGTGGAACAAATGTATTGTTTCAAAAGCACATGGAAGAAGATGGCTGCCTCTTTGTTTAGAAAATTTGCAGAGCTTTAAAGCAGTGGTGAAGTTTTCTGCTCATTTTACTTGTGAGGAACTGGACATATATGAGTAAAATAATTTGTAAACTTCAGCACTGCTTTAAATAGTTAGAAGACCAAATATTGCATTGAGAATAGACAAAGATATTAAAGAGAAATGCTTTCATTCAAAAAGTATATAAAATCTGACAATTTTAGCATTTATTTTGCTGACATTTCTTCATAACAATTCAATCTGAAAATAGATGTTATTTTCAATAATACTGCATTAATTTTAATAACTTTTTTTTTCACAGTGGGAGAACTAAAATGTATCCAGAGTTCTTTCTGCACTAAAGGCTAAGACAGAAGGAAAAAAAAAATCACCTGGGAATGTTCAAATTCAAAGACCTAAATGTATCTATGACATATTCCAGCTGCATACAAAATGCACTTAGTCCTGTGCAGAGAACTTGGCATTCAAACCACCAGCCCTAATAAACAGAACTCCCTGTTTTCATTTGCTATTAGTGCCCTTCACTTTGGTGTGCTGAGGGAAAGGTCCCTTTCCAGACAAAGCTTTTGTTGGGTGGACCAGCAGAGCTCACTCTGTCAGTGTTATCAGTGTCTTTCAATGTGGAACATATTTAACTTGACACAGGAGCAGAAAGAAAAGTAGAAATGGGACTTGTGAGCTGAAGTAAAAATGTGTTGGGCTCCACGATATCACCATGAGCAGAGAGGCAGAGGAGAGGCAGTGGCACCTTCAGTATCCCAGATCATGAAGGAAAAAATACTTTTGTTCAAATACACTGAGGCAAAGGCTGGGTTTTGGGAGGAAGCAGAGTTCACTGCAGATCCTGCACTCAGCAGACCCCAGTAACAGAGCCACCAGGATCCCTGGCTGGCAGGAGAGAGCCAGCCTCTTACTGGATAGTTAAAATCCTGTTTTCTCCTGAGACCCACAGAGTCCTCCAGCTCCTCTGGGGCAGTTCTACAGCAAAACCAGAGCAGTGTCCCAGATTTCTTCCTGAGCTTACAGCCAATCTCTGGCTCGTGAGGGCAATTAAGGCTGATTAGAATAATCACAGCCCCACCAAGGCAAATGTAAGTGTGGCTTCAGTGCCTAGTCTGGCTAGCTGGGAGCTCAGAGATTCTCAGTTAATAGTTATTGTTTAGTTTACAAAGATTGATCTGAAGTTTTAGGGTGGTGTTTTAATTTTTAGAGTTAGTCCTGTTTATGCATCAGAATATTTATCCCTTGTCAAACCAAAAAAATTCTAAAATGCAAAACTATTTTGGGGAGTTTTCTCACCTTATAATGTGGAAGCAACATTAATAAGCATTCAAGATACCTTTCCAGGTATGCAGAGTTGTTTTATTATTATGGTTATACCTTTAGTAAGCTAGCAAAATTCTATGTGGTCATAACATTTGTTTGTCAGGTAATAGGGAAGATTTGCTTCTTTCACAGTAACATAAGTTGAAGCGCTGGATTTTGAAACAATTGAAATAAAAGAGGTTGTCACATCATTGTATCTATCTAAAGCAGGCAGTTGTTACCTATGACGGTCTCAAAAAAACAAATTTCAAATAGGCGGAGTGCCAAAGAAATGTGGATATTATTCTATAACAATTTATAATTATCACAGTGTTTCTAGTGAAAAGGTGTATGCTTCAGTTTCATACTAATGCTCCTGCTACTACACAGAGTTAAAATGAAAGTTTAATACAACTTTTCAAACCAGTGAGGAGAGTGAAATAGATTTAAATCTAAGCAGTGCAATGTGAAGTAGCTCCTCTTCCTTCCAACTCTTTCTCTGTTATGCCACAGGACCAGGAAGGGAATTTGTGATCATGGGCCCAGTCAACAGAGGAAAGGCAGCAAGAACCTAAGAATTGGGTTTGATTGTTGCAGTGAATTACTTCTAATCTAGCACGCCACAAAATGCATTAATTCAGTTTACAAGGTGTTCAGAGCAACAGCTTAACGAGGTAAGGATCTGGTCCTGGATGTGCTTTTTATCTGCTTTTAAGGCAAGAAGGAGCTTCAGTGAATGTCTGAGACTGCTCTACTATTGACACAGGGTTCTGTCCTCCACATCTGGGAACTATCCATGTCCCCAAGACTAAATCTGTTCCCAAGCAGTCCCTCCAGGCCACGCAAAGCTGCTGCTGCTTTCACGATGCTGAACTCCTGGCTCTGAGAGCGCTGTACAAAGGGAAAGACAGACAGACAAAAACGAGGCCTGGGGGTTGGCAAACAGTTTGTGACCTCTCGTAGTCACAGATCCAACTCCACCAAACACTCTCAAGGTTCTGGGTGCCTGCCTTTATTTTCTACAGGAGGGGCGAGAGAAGGAGGGCAGAAGCCCTACCTGCAAGGCTCAGGATTTGTTTGGCCTCTCCCTGTCACAGCTTAACAAAGGACTCTAACACGGCACCATCAACTACTGAATTCATCGTAAGCCTGTGACTTATTGCAATTTTTTCTCCTCCTTGAAGTAAAGTTTGCTGCTCCTACCCTAATTTAAGATTAGTAAGGGAATCTCGGGATTAATAACGCCACAGATTTCATGGTGAAAACAAAAACTGCCAGCAACAAAAAACTGCATTGCCAGAAATAAGAAAAGCCAGTTTCACACAACGTTGTTTTGGGTTCTTTTTTTAATTATCATGACATTTTCTAGAGTAAAAATTATCAAGGTTAGATTGTGTCCTCAGTGCTAGGGATTAACAATCTATGAGTACTTTTACAATCTATGACCCACTTTTATCTCTTTATGGAGATGTTGTCTGGCCTTATGAAATTCCTGTTGAAATGACATAAATAATGTCTAGATTGGTCCTTTGTCATTGAGAAATATTTGTGGGGTCTGAAATTATGTGCAGCATAAAGATTACCTTTCTGATTAGTGAGCATCAACACTTCTTAAGATTGCATTCTAATTTTGTTTTGATTTCTAAAGGCCAAATATTGTAACAGTTAATTTATTATACATTCTGCAAATATTTGTTTTTAACTTTCATATGATTGCTGTTTCATACCTGTTCCTACACTAATATTTTGGGGAAAAAAATAAACATTTACATATCAGGTTAATTTTAAGTGCAATATATTCTTCCTGAGGCCATGCCTTTTAAATTAAAAAACCCAAAAATTAGGGACAGGAATGTGTGCTGGCTTGCAGCTTGAATTTCCTGGGCTTGATTAAAATAAAATATCTCCCACTGATACTTTAAAATTTTTGAAGTAAAGAACAGCATTTCCTATTCCTGTGGAATGAGGCCATCCCTCTCACAGGTGATGGAACCTGCAAATCTTTCACATTTGTGTAGTTTTGTTTTATGTAATGAATGAGCACTGATATGAAGGGCTTTCCCTGGACTTCCATCCTTGCTGCCATCTCCTGCCATCCTACTCCCAGATCCTCTGCAAGGCACTGGAGCTCTGTTCCTCTTAGGGGTATTAAAAATTGCTTTGCAAGTCCTCTTTCAACAAAACAGAGCATTTGTTAACACATTGTGTTTGCAAGCAGCATTCAAAAGTTTTATCATGTAATCAAAAAGCTGTAAGTAGCACTCAGTTAAAAGGAAATCTTTGCAACTGGGGAGACTGGCAAACAAAAAGTGACAAAATTCAGTGGAAACATTTTAGTGTTTCTGAATTTGCTTCCTCTCAGAGTTAGAACTGGCATGGTTGAGATGCAAAAACCAACAAAAAAAGCTCCCAAACTTTTTTTTTTACTTAATCGTGGAGTAAATGCAGTTTTCATTTGAATGTTGTCAGGCTTGCTCCTGAGCAGCACATTTTGCTTGCTGCTAAGATGCTGAGTGAGCAAACTGTGCTTGGCTTCAGGTGCTGCTTTGCTGCATGAAGGTGGAGTAATTTACTGGCTGTGTTTTCCTGTGATGGTGTCTGTAAGTGACATAAATACAGAGCAGCAATTAGCAGTGCTCACGGAAGTGTTGACACCAATTCCTAGAGGAGATGATTTACTCTTAGTGCTGCCCTAATAAAATAAACAATAAACAGCGCTAAACTTCACCAAGAAACAACAAGGTTTTAGTGTGTAAGTGCTTTTGTTTGCCGATATTGCTGAGAATTTCTTTCCATCTGGCCCAGGTCCTGGGGGCTTTGTGGTTATGCCCATTGATAAAGGCCAGGTGGGCAAGTTTTGTGAGCTGTCTGTCACTTCTTCAGAAATGGGATGCGGCTGCAGTTGAGAGAAAAGTAGGGAAACAAAAGGGGTGGGCAGAGGAGCAGAATTCCTCTCATTCCCAGCCCCTTCTCCTGTTCAAGCTCAGCAACACCTGGATGTTCCCTCAGTAATGCTGCTCTGGGGATTCCCTGGGAGCAGCAGCAGCCTCTTTCATCAAAATACCCCGAGTGCTCGGCGAATGTGCCGCAGTGCTTCCACTGCTGGGGAGATGCCTGTGGTGGTTGAGCTGTGGTGCCCAGAAAGGGCTGTTTGCTGGGCTTTGTCTGAGAGCCTGCCTCAAAAACGACGCATTCTCTTTTTCAGGAAAAGATGTTCACATATTGTGTACGGTGACTGGCTAGATGGTGGTGTTAGTCTGGTGTTCGTGAAAACTTTAAGTCGCTTTTCTCACAGCTTGCTGAATGCATTAGCTCATTTTCGTACCATGGGAGTCCCTGTCTTGGTGTTTCCACTTAATTGAGATTGTGTAGGACAGAAGGCACCTTATGCTCTTTGTCATAAAATATGCATCTAAAACTTATACCTGGAATTTTTCCTTACAGAGCACAGACCTTGACGCTCGTAGTAACTTTTGGCGGCTCTTCTTGTCAGGATTGGCATTAGTGACATCTCTATCCTCTTGGACAAAAACACCCAAAAAAAGAAAAACCAGACATTCTTAAATACAGGAGTAAGATGCAGAAAGGCCTTTAAGAAAATGCTACTTCAATGGTGATTAGAATGTAAATATTTTTTTAGGTCTAGCACTTAATGAATCCATGTTTTAGCAAAGGGAGCTTTGCCAAAGCAGACTGGGTCAAGTCTATTTTACTGGTTTAAAGATGGTGTAAAATCCACTGAAGGAGGTGAGTTGGTACCTGGATTTTCAGTGTTGCTGCAGCAAACAGGTGGCTATTTACAGCAGTGTTTACTAAAGAGGTACTTAGGATAACATTTACAAAGAGAGCAGTGGAGAGAGAAAGCAACCAAATGTTTGGGTTCCTTTGGAATTCGTCCCTTGCAAGCCTGGGAGGACAGTGGTCTCAGAGAGAGCAGTGAGGCTGCAGCTTGTTTTATTTCCCTTCCCCACTTTCCTTCCTCAGCCCCTCCAGAGGACAAGTGGTGTCTTTTACTCTGCTTCTGGTAAGGAGACCCATTGATAATCAGCTGTACTGGAAAGCAGATATCATTTCTATTCAATAAATTCTCTGTGAGATTTCATTGAGGGCTAAATTGAGCTTCATTACACACTGTTTACATATTGCAGGGATTCCTTGAAAAGTTATTGCTGGCAATTCTCCTTTTCTATAAAAATTTCCATGTGTTTCAAATGTGTTTGGGGTAAAATGTGTGTACTTATCAATGTTCTATGGAAAGCATCTTAAGAATCTGAAATTTCCTAAACCTCAGGTATTCATCTACAAATTTTTAAAGGTTATTGAGTGATTCACCTGAATTTTTATCTCTCTCTGCTTGTGAAAATAATTTTGAAACAATGTCTGACTTGTGTTCAGTGGGAGAAGTGATGGATTAGTTGCATCTTGCAGAGTATCTGACGCTGCCCATTGTCCTTAACTCTCTAGTTTTGAAAGCACATCTAAGTGTTTCTGCAGTTTAAAGTTTCCATTCCTTTTCCTCCACGATAAATAGAAATAATAGATTTCTGACATGTTTATTAATTTCAATTTTGAATGTCACAAAAAATTGTGTTATTTCAGTGTTTTGTTAACTCTTGATTATTTTGCCCATTTCTAGAGATTTAAATGTTTCTGTACAGTGTTTGACGAAAGTTCAGGAGCTTCTCAGGCACTGTTAGGCTCAGGAGAGTCTTTCCATTGCTTTATTTAGGAACTGAATCAAGCCCACAACCTGTGTTTTCATCTCCTCTGAACCTAAAGGGCTTTCAAATCTAGATGGTGTGTGAGAAAATCCTGTTTGGGAGTCGCATCAAAACCACGGGAAATGCTTCATTGCTGTCAGGGTAGAAAGGCTGTGACAACACTTGCTCTCAGTCCTGGCCTCTTTGAACATCTGAATATTCATTTCTTTCTTACATGGCAATGATGAGTTTGTAAACAAGCTTTGCTCCGCAGTAGCTGTGCAAATAATCAAAG
Source organism: Phainopepla nitens (assembly GCA_013400175.1). Lineage (NCBI taxonomy): Eukaryota > Metazoa > Chordata > Aves > Passeriformes > Bombycillidae > Phainopepla > Phainopepla nitens. The sequence continues at coordinate 81,455 of VXBQ01010105.1, forward strand.
TGTGAAGTGAGCATATCTTCTCCATTCTCTTGGAAGTGATATGCTCTGAGCAGTGTATTGAGCAAAAGGGGGAGCACATCAGTAACTGTTTTCATTGCTGCTTTTTCTAAACGGGAAGAGTAATTAAAAATTTAGAACACTGTTTACCATTATTTGCCTTCTTTTATTTTTTTTTTTTTTTTTTGGAAAAAAACCTGTACTAGCTTTGGTATCCTATGCATTGGATGAAGACTACTCAGAACAAGAGTGTCACAGTTACTTCCATTATTTGAAAGTTTACAGCATATTTTAGGTTGTTGTATTGCTTACAATTAACTTAATTCCCTTTGTAAGAAAAGCGAAAAATTTAATACATATACCTGGATATACCAGGTAAAATTTCACTTATAATTAGGTGCTCAGCATATGACTGTGGCTAATTAAGAGGAAGATAATTGGCTAGAAGCCCGTGGGCTCAGGTTAGGCATGGATTCAGGACAGAGCTCTGGAAAGCACTGAAGAGCTGGCTAACACGGGAGCGCTGCAGGAATGTTTTGCTCTCAATTAGTCCATGTAATTGCCTGGTGTCAGAGCAATACTGTAAAACAGACTTGCAACGTGAGACCCATGAACGAGGAGATCTACCTTCGGTTTTAGGCACTAATTGAGGTCAAATTACGTAACTGGAAAGCTTCTGGGGTAAAAGCATTTTGAATTAGATTTCCTAAAGCAGATCCTACTGCATTTTATTTTCAAAATTCTATAAACTTCTCTGTTACTGACTAGATCTCAGTTTCCCTGAAAAAAAAAAATGAGGTATATTAGCCCCTTTTTTAAAGGAAGCTATTTGGTGGATACAAACCCAAAAAAAGTCTGGTTCACAAAACCTGTGGGAGAACTGCTGGTTACCCAGTTGTTCTCGTCATGAGCTGGATTTCAGTTTTATATTTATGGAAAGGAAAGGCACAAAAAGCGCTGGGAGGGTGAAGACGTGAAGTTTGTTTGGCTACCTGTAGTCCAATACACTTAGGGAGCAGCAGTGTGATTGTGTTTTTAAGATAATGCCTATGTAATCAAGCATAGCATAGAGTATTGTGGCCAGCATTCTGCAGCTAATTCAAAACTAAGGACTCTGCAGTTGAAAATGAGTTCTCAGTTGAAAATGAGCCAGTTTATGCCCCCAGGTAGTTAGAAAATAAACCCTGGAAACGACCAGTGTACATAACTTCAGTTTGAATAGAAACATAGTAAAATCAACTGTAAACTGAGAGAGTTTAATATCTTACATAGTTGCCATGTCTTTAATTTTGTGTTTGTGCTGGAATGGTGATGTCTGCAGTGCTTACTGGAGGATCAGGATCCTTCCAAAGGTTTTAAGATCAGCATTTAGTTCTGTGAAAGTCTGGATTAACACACCATTGACATGAGAAAGGCAAAAATGGTTTGGAAACCAGACTTCTTAGAAAACCAGCATCAAAATGAGATTTTAAGATCAGCATTTAGTTCTGTGAAAGTCTGGATTAACACACCATTGACATGAGAAAGGCAAAAATGGTTTGGAAACCAGACTTCTTAGAAAACCAGCATCAAAATGAGACTGCTAGCAAATGTGAAACATGCTGTTAGATTTTGGACCTTTCAAAGACATGTATTTTGAGATAAATGTGCAATAAAGCCTGTGTTTAATCTAGGAAGAGGAGCAGTATTCTACTGGTAGAAAGCAGAAGGAAAATAAATTGCATCATCTCTAACCTTTGCAGTCATAGGCTCAGTGAACAGAACATCAAAACCAAATGTAAGGAAAACAAGACTCTGTGTTCAATTTACCTAGTGATATCCGGCCTTACAAGAAGCTTTTAGTATATTCATTCTTTAGCTGCAGTGTGAAAAAATCAGCACTGAGCTCAAGTCTTCAATGGATGAACATATCTAGGGGAAAAAAATTGCTTAAAACCAGATCCAAGGTCTGTCAAAGTGACTGAAAATAGTCCCAGAGACTCCAGGGACTGTAGATCAGGCTCTCAAACATGTAAACGAAGGTTTGATTGCTGTGGGTGAGCAATATTTCTGTTAATCATCCAGCAAAATAGATCCGATTATTCGGAACAGCAAAACAGCCATTTGGTTCCTGACAGAATACAATACGTGTTTAAGCATATCCAATGTGTTTGGAGTTAGGGAAGGAAGAATCCTAAGATGTTTGGGTTTGGTTTGGATACGCATCCAGAGTCTGCACGTTTGCTAAAGCTGCTCGCCCTGCACCAGGGGCTGGCTGGGGAATGAGCAGCCCTGCCAGGCCCATCCAGTGCCAGGGAGCCAAAAGTGCCAGAGCAGCCAGGATGCTGGGAAGGGAATGTGGAACTGGGGGCAGAGACTTTTTAGAACAAGCAAGTGCCTTTTGGAGAGAGCTCAGCTTTCCACAATGCTGGTGTAAAGAGAACAGCTTGGTTCCAATTCTGCTGCCATGCAGGAGGCCCTCAGAGCTGCTGTCCCTCTCTGGCCTGTCCTCCTGAGGCCACTGTCCCCCTCTGGCACATCCTCCTGGGGCCACTGTCCCCCTCCAGCACATCCTCCTGAGGCCATTGTCCCCCTCTGGCACATCCTCCTGGGGCCACTGTCCCCCTCCAGCACGTCCTCCTCTCCTGCTGCAGCCGTGGCTCTCCTGTGCCCTGAGGCTCGTGCAGAGCTTGGGCTTCGGTGGCAACAGGGAAATTTCCATTTTGGAGTAAAGTGAAATTTTTTTCCCCTCAGTTTCCTTTCAGAAGTGTGTATGTGCATGGGGACATGGAAGAGGGATGGTGGAGAATAAAATATGGAATTTTCTTTACCTTCTAATCCTGCCCAGATTAGGTTCTTCCCTAACCTGCTTTGATGGTTCCATTTTCTCTCCTTGCTGGGTGCTTGAGGATGTAAGAAGTGTATGAAGCTTCAGTTTCATGTCTGAGAGAATCTGACTATGGTTAGGCATGGTGAAAACTAGAAAGTATGAAAAACTGACGTGGAGACAAAACTCCCCATGCTATGATTGCTTGCTTGCTGCTGGAAAAAATCCTTACTGCAGGAGGAATACAAAATAAGGAGAATGAAGCCTTCAATGCATAGTTCAAATGGTGCCTTATTCTGCTGCCAGTGCGAAATACCAATGATTTTTCTGCTTGTGAGAGATCTCAGCTCATAGGAAATGGTACTTCAGGGAGCTTGTGTTGACAAAATATCAGAATTCCCATTTTCCATTGAGGTGAAACTGGCCCAGAGGAGCAACTGACATTCCTTAACTCAGAGACTGTGCCTGGAGTTCTGTCTGAGTGTGTGCAACTCTTACTAAATTTGTCACTTAGAGCTGGGAGGGTGAGTCTGACAGCTCATGGAGTTCTGTCACAGTCATGACAGAATCTGCACCTGATTTAGAGAAGTTTTGGTCTTCTGAGAATTCCTTTCTCAAACAGAAACCACCCAGACAAATTTTATTTGATAGCTAATTAGAGTTTAAGTAGATAAATATGTGTCTAAGGACAGTGGATTAACCTGAGGATATTAAATGAAAAATTGGTTCCTTGATTCCTTTTGAAAAGACCATAAAAAGCATCACTCTGAAGACAGCTGTCATCTTTTATTGGTCTGGGTGCATGTGTGGAGTTTTTTGTTTGTTTTTTTAAGAGGAGGAGTAGAAGTCTTGTTTGGCAAGGTTTCTTTGTCTGAGAATCTCTGATTAGGAATGTTGTGCTTCAGTTATCCTGGTGCCTGGTTCTGGGCCAGGATTTCTCAGGATGGAGGACAGTTCCCAGTGGTGGTGTGCTTTTTGCCTCTAGCAATGGTTTTTCCTAATAGGGCAAGCTTAAAGGACTCATTACCATGAAGGGAATAATGGGAAAGGAAGTTTCAGTGGGATTTTTTTGTTTGCCTTTTTAAAAAAAGGGAGACAGAGACAAAGGATGGAGTTAATATAAAATCCTGCTCTCCAGTTAGCCTAAGAGATGACCTGCAGTTTTTGGAATTACGGTATGTTCAAAGATATGTCACTGAAATAATGTAATGCCACAGACATTAGGCCATAATGACCTGAAAAAGTATGTGTTTAGTAGTTTGCAGCTGGAGTGAAGGAAGGAGCAAAACCGCTTGAAGTGAGCCAGACCGGCACATTCTGAAAACCGTGATTACATTTGGAGCCCTGGCTGGGGAAAATATCGCCAGCTAACAGTGTGCCTTTGGTTTAGATTAAATGTCACAGGATCAGTGGCCTGCAAGGGTGCAAGGAGAGCTTGGACAAAGGATTTCTGATTTTTTATGTAGCTATCAACTGTGATCTGAAAGATCATAGCTGTAGTGCCCATCAACGGTGGTCTGGAATTTTACAGGGTAGGGTGTTTTTGTTGGTTTTTTTTAGCAAAGAGAAAGGACTTGTGAGAAAAAGGAATTGATATGGATCACTCAGAATAGATAAAGGTCTTCTCAGTGTCCTCAAATACTTCCTGATGACCGCTAGGTCTAAATAAGCATAGCTATGTGCTCAGTAGTTTACTGAATTAGAGATTAATTTATGAATACCTTCAATTTCAAGAGTCTAATAAGGCCTTTTATTATTGTTAATCTTGCCTGTGCAACTACTCATCTCTGCAGCCCTCTTGGTGAAGACATCAGCGTGAAGAGCTCAAGTCTCTCTTGGCTGCATCACAGCTGTCCTCATGCCTGCCTCAGCAGCGGGCAGAGCCAGGGATTTCAGAGGTATTAATTGCTCTAACAGCCACATGATTTTTCTGACAGGGCATGTACCTTTTCTGGCGTCTAATTTACCAGTGCTTGCCATGATACATCCAAGATTTAACATCACAACTTTCTTTTAGGGTTGTTTTTTTTTAATCTCCATATGCTATCTTACTGTTCCTCCATGCAGTTTAAGGTGTGCACCTCACAGCTGCTTGAATTGTCTGTCTGTTCACCTGCTGGAGTCTTTCTGCACTTGCTTGTAAGTGAAACCAATATTCCAAAGATGTTGCCTTCCTTGGTGTGAGGTAGGAACCACCCAATGTCAAATCTGAGGTGTTTCAGAACCCCAGCCATTGCCCTGCTCCACAAGTGAATACAAATTTTCATTTGGAGCTTTTGCTGGAGAGGGCTCTGTGTTTTACTGAGCCTCTCAGTTTGTTCCAGAGATGTTAGCTGAGCTAATAAGGGACTATCTAGTCCTACAAATCTGGCCTGTTTTCCTGTATCTAATCACACTTATCAGCAGTTATCCCAAAAGTGAAGGTGGTATGCAGAATGAAGTACAAAAATGATTGTGATGTGGCTAAAAAATATCCACATTGGCTTTCTTTTTTTCCCCTGGAATGTTAATGCTGTGGTGTTTGGGTGTTTTGAACACAAAATGGTTTTTTTGTTTCCCCCACAGCAGTCTGGTCTCCGTATGTCAAGCACTTCCAAGGATAGTCTGTTCTAGAACATCTTTGGCTAATAAGAAGCTGAAAGATAAGCCTTGTGATAATTGATAAGTCATTAGCAGAACTCTAGCTCATCAGATAAGGCAATTAATGGTTTCACATTTCCTAAAAAGTGGTAGTGTTGGTCTTAGTCACTGCAAGATGTAGGATGAGGAATTGTTTTGCAATCCAGCGTGAATGCAGGACAGATTTACATCCCAGTGTGTTTGTTTCTGCAACCCATGTGTTGGCTTTTCAATTGTTTTTATTGACTTTGAATACTCAGTTGAGTGCTTGTGTTATGAGGAATTCATATTTCATTCACTCAGACTTTGTACAGCAGGAGCTGTTGTTTGTTCTCACTTCTCTTACTTGTGCTAATCAGTGGGCTGTCACAACGAAAAAGTATTTCACTTTCTTCGCTGCGTAGGTGTTAGAGATATGGATTATGATTTGAACATCATGGAAGCAAGCTATTCCATTAGATTCCATTAGATTACAAAGGAGGAAAATAAATTTCAGAATTCATTCCAAATGTTTTCAGAATTTATTTATAAATTTGAAATTCAAAATTTTTCAGCTGGTTAGAACCAAAATTTTCACTTATCTTATATGGTATAAAAGTTCAAAAGACAGTGAAGAGAGTAACACAGCATAACTTGTATATTCAGAGTTCTTTGTATTGGTACTGAGAATGATACTGAGAACTGTGCTTCAAACATAGGCAGGTTGAAGTGCTACATCTTCGAGACAGTGTTGATTAGAAGGACTGGGTGTTGATTTCAAAACATCAGTGAACAGGACAGCTACGAAATAACAGTTTTCGTTGAGAGCTTTAGTCTTGGCAGTATTATTTCTAGAAAAAGTCTCTTTTAGCGAAGTGAGGAAGTCAGGAGGGAGTTCTAACATGATTTGTGTCTGGAGGTTTGGTGGGATCGACCGTGTGGAGCCAAGGTGCCACCACAGCCACTTTGGCTTTGCAGTGGAACCTCAGCCTCAGTTCCTCCCTTCTGCAGGAAGTGATTAGGAACAAAGACAACAAGTTGCTTTGGGAGTCTTTTTTTGCTCTCTCTTTTTGTGTTGCTCCAATCCCAGTTGGGGTTTTAAAACACAGATGATGCCTGCAGTTGCAGCTCAGTCTCCCAAAGGACCAGTAGGAAGCTGTGGTCTGTAGCAGGTCCCTGTTACCTGTGAAGGTGAGTCCTTGCTGCTCTGCCTCCATCCAGTCCTTCCACCTTCTCCTGAGAAATGCCCCTGAGTGCTTCACACTGGGTTTGATGAATGACTGTTTTACACTGATTGAAAATTGCTACTGATTCTCAGTTTTGTTTTGGAAAAGACTGCAGAAATGGCACACAAATTCCTTGCTTACAGCAAAGAGAAGATTAGAGAGGAGATAACATCCCAGCTGAATTGAAGGATGAATTCTGATGGCATTGCTGTTGAAAAGCAGGCCTATTTTTAACCTATTTCCCTCCATCCGTAGGGGTAAGAACTTGCTGGGCCCAGCAGGCAGGTCAGGAGCATTGTGACACTGAAGGCTCAATCTCTATCTCAGTGCCTCAGTTTGAAATGCCCCTTTGGGAATCCTGCAAACACCATTTTGTTCAAATATTGAGTAATTTTTGTATGGAAAATATTACGGCCACCTACTATACTATGAGATTTTCTGGGTATGTAATAATGTACCCAGACTTAACTACTGTAGCTGCTTTAAACCTGTGTCTTTGAGAGTAAAAAATTCCATCTGGTATTCTGCGTATCAGTCTTAAAGGCCAAGTACATAAAGCTTGTCATTTGCTGTGGGGAAAGTGGATACCAACTGCACAAGCTGCTTCTCTGCCAGTGTGAAGTGGAGCCTGTGTCTGGAGGGTAGATAAGGATCATGCTCTTATTAGCATACAACTTAAGGAGTTAATTGCAGCGCTTAAGAGAGCTGATAGCATCTCAAACTACAGCCCTGAAAGTGTCAGAGGAAGAAGAACAGTAATATGACTGTTGGATTTAAAGAGATGGGAACACATCCTCTGCTGCTAAAAGCCAACATCGCAGGTGTTGTCAGAGCTGACCTTGCTGTGCAAGGCAACGTCAGAAGCTACTGGGAAGAGCTGTTTGAAGGCTATCATAGCTGGAGCCCACTAATGTATGTCTAGACATGTGTTAAATCTCCCTCTGATTCAGCATTGAAGCTACAGCTATTACATAAACAATACCTTCTTTTTAGAAATACTGTACTCCTGAGATAATTCCTTTTGAAAGGCTTGGAACGTCCTAAAGAAAGAGGCAACTGAAAGGTGGCAGAATCTGACCTAGACTTAACTAATTTTGAAATGGAGTTCCAAAGGTGATATTCCAGTTTGCTATCACTCCGTCTGTAAAGCACATTGTTTGGGCTGTAATACAATACTGTTCCATTCATCTCAAGTGATGCCTGTGAAGTCATTTACACGGTGTTGAGGGCACTAAGCCTCCTGGTGCAGCGGGTGAAAGAGAAGACAGAAATGAGCACGGGGTGGATGGAGGTGTTGGTGTTACTAAAAATGTCTGGAGGTCTGTCAGGTCCAGACCTGTTCCTGGAAAGTCTGGAGGCAGGAGTGTCTCTTAACTCTTCACGGAGCTGGAGTGTATTTACTGCACTCACAGACAATTCCACTGCAGAGAAAACAGGGAGGAAAAATAGGAAAATACTCTCTATTTAAACTCAGAGTTTGTAGCAGCCACTCTTGGGCAATCCCAATTTCAGGTCTTTGTGGCAAAGCTTGGTCTCACCATTGTCCTGTCACAGCAGCAGGCAGTGACTGGTAAACAGAGGCTTCATCCTGCTTTCCCTGGGAATCACGAGGGCATTGGCAGAGTCACAGCTCCTTCCCAAGGCTCCTCCTGGGCCACAGCAGCTGGGTACACCTCTCACACAAGGCTGAGCAAAAATGCTCAGTGTCAGCCTGCAGCAGAAGAGCTTTGAACCTTTTATAACCTTCTTAGTGGAGTAAAGTAACGCCTCTTATCCTAACTGAGTGCCTTAATAAAATTTTGTTTGGCCTAGAACTATGTAAAAATTAAAAAAAGCTTTCTTGAAGTGCACACATTTCTAATTAACAAGGGAATAATGTCCTTCATAGTTTTTTCCTTCAAAAAACAGACAATTCCTGAAATTTCCTTTTATTATAGAGTGCTTTAGGTAGTGATTATTCACAGTGCTTTCTGGTGTTCTTCTCTTTGCATCTGCCAGATCAATTGGTATAGAGAATTCACTGGAGCACTGTTGTCACTGTGTAATCCTCAGTATACACTTGCAGGAAGGTAGCAGGGAAGTGCCCAAGCCAGCTTCAAAGGCTGTCACTTGAAGAAGAAATCCACGTCTTTACAGCAATTAGTGACAATAGAGGCACGCACCTGTGGTGGGGAACTCTGACTCAAAGAAGCTGATCTAAAAAACCATTAAGCACCCAGGATTTCCAGTCTTAGGTTTGAAGAACTGACAGGAATGACCTGCTCACCTCTGAGCTGGTGACCTACAGGTGGGAAGAAGTATTGTTAGAGGTGTGTAAGCAGAATGTAAGGCTATGTTGTTTTGATGTTTAAGCTATCCATTTCATCTTGGTTCAAGAATAACAAAGAGGCACTCTTTCTGATGAAAGGCAAAGCTGCACTTGAGTTAACTCAGCTACCAAGATAATTTTCGCAAATATTTTTACAGTCTGCATGGTGGAGATGTGTTAATTCATTTCCCAAATCAAAACGCAGGTCACGGATATTAAAACTCCCACTGTCTTTGTGTACGTTCTGTAGTCTCTAAGACTGGAGTGAGACTATTTTGTTTAAAAAGTTAATGATGCAGAACTCTGTCATTGACTTCAATGGCAGGAGTTTCAAGACATAATATAGTTCAAGATCCTTGGTTCTTGTGGATTGTGTTACCAGAGTGCAGCAAGGTGGTGCCAGGGAAACCACGTGACAGTGAAGCTCTCTGCACAACAGTTCACTTAGGAGCTGTTGCTCATTAAGGAACTATTGGCAGCCAAAAGGTAGAGAAGTCATAAACCACCTTCTGATAGGAGCTCGTAGCAGTCAGCTGCTTCAATGTGGCATATTCATGCTGGATGTGACTGTTACTGACATTCCAGGAGGCACAAAAGGAGAATTACAGTAGTGCTGTGTTGCCACATGGGAAGGTAAGAACCATCACTGTTTTCTTCAAGTGCTTGAGGTTGGCAGAAATCTCCTCAATGATCCCCATGGCCAGATTTTAAATTGGGTAGGAGGAAGGGGGAGAAGGAGATGGATGACCATGGGGAATTTGGCCAAGGGAGTGCTTTAGGATGGCATAAAATTTATGAACCATTGGGGTCAATAGCATGAAGAATCTCTCTGTATGTGCTAACATACAGTGTTTGCTGTTAAAATGTGTGTTTGTTTCTCTAGAAATCAGTGGGAATGCAGAATTCTCAATAGCTGCTGTCCCTGGGGAGGCAAACATGCTGAGCATGGGGAGCCCTGCCATGCACATGGCTTGGGACAGTGCCAGGAGATGCCAACATGAGGCTGGCCAGTGTCTAGAACTGTGTGAGACCCAGCAGTTGTTTGAAGTAGATTTTAAATGTTTGACAGGGTGGCTGATCATTGCTTCGTGCATACATGCTTACATATAGCGTTTCTCAGCATTAGCAAATAGAAGGTTCCAAGGGTGACAGAAAAATATTTACCCAATAATAAACACAAGAAAATTAGTTGAAAATATACTTCCAAGTCCAGTATCTCTTAGAATTGTAAGCCCACAGCACCTTGCACAAAATATTTGGTTTTTCAGCAAAGAAGTCTATATTTTTTGTGTGACAACTCACTGGAAGGAATAAAAGACTCACAGTGTGTATTAGTGAGTAAAATTCAATTTTATTTAAGCATTAGCTACCAGTTGCTGCTTAGAAACCATGTTCCAAACTGAATTAAAACGGCAAAACTGTACAGCATCTGTCTTCCCAAAGAGTTACCAAGTTTTAGAGATACACCAAAAAGTCACATGAAACTGGAGCAGCTAATTTCAAAATCATTTTAATAATGCCTGATCCACTTGAATTTAAGCAGATGAAGGATAAGCTGAAGCAGGGATAAACTGAAAGGCCATGTGCCGAGTCCCTTCATTATCTACGTGACTAGAAACTGCTCTTCTTTAGCATCTGCTGTCCCTTTTTTGCTATCTCCCTCTTTAATTTTCCTAAATGGCTGGTGCACTGCTGCTGAGATAAGGTATTTAATATGGGAAAGGATTTAGATGTTCCTACAAGACCAGCCTGGGCTCCGTTTTTTTTTTTTTTTAAATGTCATCTTGATTTGTGCTTTTTTCTTCCCTCTGTGATGGGCATAGGGATTATGAAATGAATCTGGAAGCCAAATTCCATTAACAAACTCCTTGTATCCAGTGGTAACATAAATAACAATTGGATCACAGTACAATAATTCCAGACAGCATTATGACAGGATGCATAAACCAAACCTCATATTAGGTACATTACTGCTAAAATAGACATTTCAGAAGCTGTAGGGCTACATAGACTTCATTTTAAGTAAAATTAACTAATTTAACTTATGACATTCTTGACAGAAAAAAATCTCCCATAATAAATATATACCTGCTCCTTCTGTGTCTTAAAACCCATCCTGTAGCAATTCCTTGGGCTGGCTCAATTAAGGACTGAAATTTGGTGTCTCCCTCAGGAGTGTAATTTTAGGGGAGCAATCCTAAAAGGAGGCCACATTCTGGCATCTCCACAAATGTTGAGCAGCACCTCCCTCCAGGTGTTTTGCACGTGGCTGGGGGACACCCTTGCACAGAGCTGCTCTGCTGGGCACTAGAGGAGGTGTCCACACACGTTTCAGTGGGATCAGAAATCACTTCTGCAGTCAGCCTCCCCTCACCCCTGCTCACTCTGCATTGATTCAATTCACAGGCCAGTCTTGGAGCTCACAAGCACTGAAAAATATTCTTCAGAAATGCAATCGAAATGCTCCAGCCATAACTGGGTGTTCAGCTGTGGGGAAATGAACTGATTAGAGCCAGTCTGAAGTACCACCTCAGACTGAGTAAGGTGTCACAGTGCCTCTGCATCAGCTTCTGCACCTTGCAGACATGTTCCCATTGTTCAGCAAAACCTGCAAGGGCAAATGGAGGCCAAGGGTTACAGGAAATGCAAAGGCATTGCAGCAAAGTGTTCACATGCCAAATATCTCGTGTAACCTGAATTCTAGTCCCTGTGTTTGCACATCATGGAAGCCTTCAGTGTCACAATAGCCCGTTGAGTTGTTCTGCAAAATTTCTTGCTTCAGTCAGTGCATTCCATTGACTTTTACTGGGGAAGGAGGCAGAATATCATTATTTCACTGTCAGCTTCAGGACACTTAAAATTCACATATGTTTGCTGCTGTAGAACATGTTTTCTATAACATTTTGCTTTACTAATGGTGAGGCACACTCTGATATTACCAACATAAATCTGTTTACAAAGTGCCCAGGTCACCTTGGATCCAGAGCTGAATGGGGTAGGAGATTTCTAGATATGGATTCTCACATCTGGACTCAGCAGTGAGCAGGAGAGCTTCAAAGCAAACTTCCACTGAGCTTCCCAGAGCTGGGAAGGGCAGGGATGAGAGGCTGCAGAAGTAGCCCAGATGCATTTGGAGGGTGCTAAGCCCCCCAGAAAGAAAAGCATGGAATTTTCTCGTTCCCACCCGAGCTAAGATCTCTGTGTGATGCTGTGTTTCAGCTGACAGCTCACCCTCTGGTATGACCACCCTACGACTGACAGACATTAAATCTTGCTCAGGTGGGCAGAAACACTGAACCTGTACAGGTTTGAGAGTGTTTACACTTGAAACTCCAGAGCTCGAGTCTTGTAACAGGTATTTTAACCCTTTTGGTTTAAAGTGTAAGCCAGTAGGGCAGATGGTACTGGACAGGGAAGGATCTGATCCTTGACTGATGTTTGGAAGGCAGAGAGAGCCGATGTTTTGGCAGGTAGAGAATTCAAGATCCCTGGAATTCTCAGGTCACATAATACAGCACTACAGCAGTTACTTGATTTTCCTGAATAGAAGGCCACAGGGTGCAGAGTTTACCTCACAAAAGTGTGAGTTTTTTCCTAACTTGCCTCTTCATCAACAGCTGTATCAGAAATTAAAATTAAGAGTTTAATCTCCTGGTTTGCCATAGAAGCAGCTCTTTCAGTGTGTGAAAGAAGCATAAGCTTGCAGTAGCCTGTTCTGGAAATTCTCTGGTACCTTTCTGTAGCTAGAGGGAGGAAATTAATGGATGCAGCTGCTAATCCTATAATATTCTAATGCAAACTTCATTTTTATTTAAACTTAACTTTTATGGGCTTCCTGCTTGTGAATAACACTTGGTAGGAAAATTACCCTAGTTGTTAAAGCAGTGTGGACAGGGAGATAATTTCAGAGACTTGATCTCAGCTTCTCCCTGGAGGGAGAAAATTATACATAAAACATCCAGAATTGGAAACTTAAAGGTTAACTGCAACCAGTGCTGCTTTTAGGCAACTGAGGAGAGTTGTGCTGCAAAGCAATGTGTTTTCCTCACTGCAGTGTATGAAGGATTTTTGCTGTAATGTCCTGGTTCTTTGTGTCACGTGTGATCAATGCCTAAGGCAGACGTGTGGAGTACAACCTTTGCCCCAGAGCGAGCACAATTTCTGCCCTTTATTTAAAATTAGTGTTACCCCCTTTTCTATGAAGTTACACTGGCTAAGTCCCACCAGTTTGGGTAGCCATTGCCAAGGTGCTTTCTGCATTTAGTATGCGGAGACTTGAATTTATTTCCACTGCAGAAGAGGATACACAATGCAATCCATTACTGGAAATTGGATGTGCCCCTCCATGCGCCTGAGGAACATCTGCTCCATGCTGCAGTTCAGGCTCTGAACCTCAGCACCTGAAGAATATTGGGTTTATGCTATAGTTCAGGCTATGTTGATGAAAATTATTAAAGAGCACTTGAACCTCACACAGCGAAGGCCTCTAGCTAATGTGATGATAACCTAAAATGCTGGGAAGCAAAACTTTCTTTAAAAAGTTCTTAATAATCAGAACATAGAATTTTGAATATTAGACATTTATAGGCTGCTCTAGTGACTGCTGTTTTTACAAGAAGAGCAGATGTAAATAAAAGGTTTTTTTCAAGATGTAGTCTGCTATTGACAAAAGAGTTCTATTGCAAGATAGACAGGAGAGGTGGATCCAGTCATGGACTGGAATTGCTATTTACTGTTTCCATTTGTGAGACATTATCACAGGCAATCAGCCATCTCCTTGGCTTTAAGATGAGGGTGTTTTGAGGCAAGTATCAAAAGATAACTCTGAAGACAAGCACTGACAAGGATCTCATTTATCCTTGCCTTGGAGGTGGAAGATGCGTGTGCTCCAAGGAAATCGAACAAACGAGAGCAGAAGAAAAGACTGGAAAGTAAAACATGAGGTCATGGGGAAAATGAAAGAGGTGCAGAAGATCACTTAGTCAAATCTTGTGGCTTTAGTGTAATACCACAAATACAATGCTCTGAGCATTCTGAGGCCTCCTTCTTTATAATTCTACACCACATGCTGATTTTTCACTTCTGTGGTTGAGATACCTTGGAGTCATCTTGATTATTTTACAGCTTTACTTTCAATATTTTATGTAGGTTGTTTGGGTCTTTTTGGCTTTTATCTTTCTGTGATGGTAGAGATAATGTTGGCAGAGTACAGAACAGTTAAAACAAGATGCACTCTCAATCTTCATGGAAATTTCAGTTATTTTCTGCTTTTGTTGCAAACTAGTGGTGAAATTGTTCAGAAACTAACAGATAGAACTGGACATCTTTAAAACAGCTTTGTCTTCTGTTGAATTAATTACCAAAGAAAAAGTAAGTATGCTTTCAATTTTTCTCATTGCTGCTAATTCAGGACAATGTTTTGTTGTATATTAATAAGTAGAATAAAATTTCAGTGAAAAGATAGGAAAGTGTCTTAACATTAGAAGACTATGGGTCTCAAATTTGCTTTGAAAGTTTGTATCTTTGCCTAGGAAAGAAAACAGTATTGCATCAGGATTCTGCTAAGGGTTTTGTGCTAGGCTGTCTGAGGATATACTCAGTCTTCATGCTTTTGAAATTATTGAAGCTTGAACAATCTATACCAGCAGTGCCCAGCTTTTCTCTTGAAGTTTTGAATATTCCCCTGTAATTGCCCAGAAAAGTAAATCTTTGGAATGCTGTGGGGTTATGTTCTTGCGTGGTGTCTGAGGAAAGGGCATCTCAAAAGAGAAGCCAGTATTTGTGATGGATTTACATCAGAGCTTTCAGCATGAACAGTGTCCTTTGCTTGTGCTGATGAACCTCAAAGCACACAAGTCTGCCACTGGGGCCCGTTCTAGCTGCAGTAATTAGTGCAAAGACTGAGGGGGAAATGAAAACTGGACATGAGCAGTCTTGTTTCCTCATATAACCAGGAGTCAGAGATCACAAAAGAAGGGGTAGTTAATACCAGTGTGATTCAGACTGGTGGGGAGGCCTGGCCTGTTGTTGTTTAGATCTTCTGCTAGGATGAGTCTTCTGGTAAAAGCACATGGAGTCCTAAAACACAGTAACTTATCCTAAAAGTACAGAAGACCAGTTTATTTTTCCTGTCAAGTAATTCACTGCTTTAATAGAGCAGAGACAGGATTAAGGTGGAGTTTGTCTTAAAGATCTGTAAATAATCCATGTGTTCACTATTGTCTCATTGATCGAGTTACAGACTCTATCCTATCCTGCCCTTTTAGATATCTGGTGATTATTCTTGAAAAACAAGTTATTAATCTTCATCTAAATTTCACTGACCCATAAACTTAGAATCATTTTATCCAAGGGGGCTTTTGAGCACAAATTAGGATTTGAAAACCACTGCTTCCCAATATTATTAATATTTGCAGAAAGCGGTTCCCAGAAATATTTACCTGCAAAATGCTGTTTGTTCCAAGAGTTTTATTTGGTTGTGCATGTTACTCAGCATTTGTTAGCATGTGAGTTTTCAGAGTCCAGCACTAAGGCAGACAAGGGTAATTGTTCTTCAACTGTTGCTATTATCTTCCTTGAGATTTCCCATAATGAAATGTCCTTAAATCAGCATCTGTCAAAGAATTGGATTAGTGCCTTATTAGATCTGTCAAGTTTCATCTTCCAAAGTGTTTTGTGCCAGATTTGGATTTGAGAATGAATACTTAGAGTATTAGAAGTTAATATATGATACAATTGAAAGCTCTGTTGGGTAATTACATTTTTCATTTTGAATTTGTTACCCTAACAAGTACAGTAGGGCACAAATGAAAGGTTCTAATATCAGAAAATTTACTACATGATGTCATGCGCTGCATCCCTCCCAGAGGAATTCATGTTAATTGTCACAGAGCCTCGCCAAAATCATGAGCAGTGTGCAGTAATGAAATCCTAATAGCAGACAGCTGGGTTTAGAGGCACATACTCAAAGGCTTTAGCATTTTCCAAAGAAGTTACTCCTGCAAGGGCTCTGAACTCCTGCCTGACCCACTGAGGGAAGGGATGCTGCTCTGCCAGCAGCTCTGCAGAGCTCTGCAGTCTCTGCACATTGTGTGTGTGGCAGGAAAAAGGGCACTGGGTCTACCTGTCTTCCAGTTTCCCTCAGTGCCTGGCTGAACCCAAGGGAAACGTCTGCTTCTACGTTAAACTGAACTGCATCACAGATTTCTAATTATCGCTTACTTCTCTTTTCCCAGGCTCCAGCCCTGGGAAGACCATTCTCTGACGCATGTTTGTTTATAAATGGGTCATTTCCACGTGGTTCTGCCCTCTCCAGCTGGCTACAAAACCCAGGCTGTGTGTGGAGGAGTCCATTTGTTCCCTCATTGCAGACATCCACTCCCTTTGTTTCTCGGGGTGAGGAACATACCGCAGCAAGCATCTTCTTTCCTGAAGCTGACTGGTGGATCACAATGAAATTTGTGAGGTCACCTTCACAACTCACAGTCCCAGACTGAGAGAAGGGAAGCTGTGACCATTCTTTTGGGATCCTAAAAAAAGCCCCAGTTGCAATATACCAGTCCACCTGCTGCTGCATTCATGTTGTGGAGAAGTGAACTCTGCAGGCAGACGTATTCAGTGGTACAAGCATCCGTGCATAGATCAATCCTTTTCTTTTGTTTGGAATTTGATTTCTCACTACCTGTTTACCTATCACCTGAGAGGGTGACTATTTTTTATCAGTATCTACAGCCCTGTATGGATCTATTTGGAAGCCCCATATCAGTTTCCCGCTGGCAATCCTTACCTATTGATGTGCTGATCACACCTTAGAGGAGACTAAAACCTCCTACACAAAAACCCTGAAGTGAGCTGTCCACTCAAGAACAGTGACAGCTATCTCTGAAGGGTGAAGCTCAGTGGAAAGTGATCTCAGGACAATTGGCACAAGCAGAGAGAGGTCCATGTGTCCCCTGAGACTGCTATGGCCACATCTTCTGTGCTGGGGCAGGTAAATGAGGATGCAGAGTGTCGCAGTGCCCTGAGGGACTGTGTGTCCCAGGTGGAATTTTGCACTGGATGTTGTACAAGGACATGCAGGTGCAGACTCAGTGGACCCTTTGTGGAGGTGGTGGCAATCCAACACAGACATTGCTCCTGGGCAGGGAAAAGCCCCACTGTTTCCTGCTCCAGAAACAGAACTGACAGCCCCTGGAGAAGAAAACCTCTTTTTGATATAGTAGGTCAAATGAGACTTGTGTTTAAACACCAATAAATACAGGGCATAAAGGGAACTTGTCAGCAGGATGGTGAAGGTCTGGGTAGGTGCTGCAGATTGTATGCCTTGCCATGGGGAAAATTATGCTGCTGACATCAGTGGTGATGTTAGATAGGAAATGCTCCCTGGGCATGAATAGATTTCTCTAGGTCCAGTAAAATATTTGAGAGGTAGATTGCTATATAGTGGGAATATCTGATGATTTTTTTTTTTCAATTTCTAAGTAGTAGGTGATTGTATAGTACTCTCAGCAAATCAATCCCTTCCCACACCACCTGCATTAGGAGATGGTTTTCAGCCTGTGATATCTCCAGGCTCTCCTCTTTGACAAGGACAGCCATCACAGTTTTATACATTGTGCTTGTCAAGGCAGCTCGCATGCAAGGTAGAACGATTATAAATCAGCTCGGGCAGATGTTTTTGCCCCTTCCTTCTTTCCCTCTATAATGAATTCCAGTGTAAACCTGCCATGTTGCACATGTTGCTTGAGCCATGCACACTGTCCTATGACATATTTTTCTTTTAGAATATTGGTAAATGCTCAAGCAAAACAATATTAGAGCAGGGAATGCAACAATTGGTTTCTAAGAGATATCCCAAAATGAAAATGATAAAGCAGCAACTCCACTGTCAGAGGCTTGGCTGTATAAACAAAAGTTAATATTAGATATCTCTAAATTCTGCCTGGGGGGTGGTGGGAGGAGAGTAGACAGGTCATGCTGATTATTTTTGCTCTTACACAGCACCAATCATGCAGATTATTTTTGCTTTTACACAGCAGCAGTACAATAATTAAGAGCAGTAGCCAGACAGAAGGAACACACACACGTGAATAAAAGGAATGATTTTCAGGGAAGTGAGTGATAAAAGGCAGAATAGAAATGAAAAATGAAGTCTATTCAGCAGCGGAGGATGGCTCCCAGCAACTGGATTGGGGGAGTAGAAAGGTGGTTGCCAAATAGAACTTAACTCTTCTTTCCACTGTTTTGATGCAAATACACATCTATATGTGAGTGGATGTGGAAAGCATGGCACTTGTATTTCCTGTGACAGCTCCAAACCAGGAGGGGTGTTGGACACGGGGCAGCATCAGCTCCCTGTGCTCCTGTGGGATTTCCACTGTGTGCTGCCAATGCTCCCCTGCTGCTGTCCTTTAGCAGTGCACAGGCACTACCTGCCCATGGGGCTCTGCCCAGCTGGAGCTTTTGTGCTGGAATGGTCAGAATTGGGTTGGAGTCAAAGGGCTGTGTCTTCTTGCTTCTTTTAGGGGTGCCAGCTCTCTGGCGATAAGACAGCTTGGGTTTTAATTTAATTTAAATTTTAAATTAATTCTTTTATTTTTTAATTAATTTTTTTTTTTACCAGCAGGGAAAAAAACACTGCATCCAGTTCATGGCACTTACTAAAAGAGGAGATTGCTTAAATTCCCTAAATTTCTTTTTTGTAATGAGTTCAGCAGTACTTTTACCTCTGTTTAATGTGAAGGATATCTTTTGCTTCCGTGGATGCCTTTTGATATCTTTGTCTCAGAATAATTAGTGGTATTTTGGTAAATGGGAGATGGGGTCTATAGACTTCCCAAATGCACTGTGATTGTCCTTATCTGATTTCTGTGGGTTTCCTTACAAACCAGAGCAAGGAGTGGGAAAACAAAAGAGAATTGCTAAGAGAGAGGAGTAGTGCAAAGTCCCAGCTCTTCAGCAGAGCTTCCAGAGGCACATCCAGCTGGGGCTGTGCCCCCGAGTGTCAGATCCTGGCCCGTGCAGGAGCCCAGCTCTGTGTGCTGCTGCTCCAGCAGCACCCTGCCTGGGCTGTTGATGATGTTTAAAGTCCACGGCACTGTCAAGGCCTTTCAAATACAGTGATGTGGGCAGGCAGGCAGCCTCTGGGGTTGGTACCCTTGCCACATGGGTGCCACATGTCTGTCACAGCCTGTGCCTTTGCAGAGGGGTTCCCTGACCACGCTGAAACGTCCCATGTCACGGATCAGCCTTGCCACAAGAGTTCAGGCATAAGGCTCAGTCTCCTCTCCAGCTTAGGCTCTGCTACATTGATTTTCCTTAATAAGCCAAATATTGCCATCTAGAATTGAGGGAGTTTCTCTAATCCCCTCACTGCTGAGAGCTGGTGTAATGAGAAGGAACAGAAATGACCTCTGGAGTTTGTGCAGCCCGATGAGCTCTCACGAGGCTTTTGAATGCCATGACTTCCACACAAATGACTGTAAATAATTGCCTAGGTTGGCCTGACCTCGGGTTGTCTGAGAAGATGATCTGATAATGGCACGAGTGACTCTGAATCTGTTCTGAAGCTGAGATCCCGTTTAGGATTATACTTATTTGAACTCTCTGTAATTTAAGAAGAAAGCTTTCTGCATGCACCAGTACTGGAAAGGCATTCTGAACACAGAGGTCACTGATGTGGCAGTTGAAATCATCAGGAAATAAGTCACTTGGGACACGAGTAAGCAGAACTGAAAAGTTACCTCCTGTTGGACAGTGCAGTTTTCTTTGCCTGGTCTCTCAGCCCTGGTCAGAGCTGCCAAGTTTTGAATTAACTCCTCAGTTCTGCAGAGTGGATCGGGCAGATCTGGCTCTGCAGGACCTCGGCAGGGAGCTCTGCACACTTTGGGTCTCATCGTCCCCAAAGCAGCCTGCAGAAGGGCAAGTTGGGCACCACCCTGAGGGCAGCCTTGCCTCCTTTCCTTTCAGTGGCAAGCGGTGTGTGTTCTTTCCCAAGAATTACTAATGCATTTCATGCCGTGTGGTTCGAGAAAGAAGAAGTCATTAACAAAACCAGCCTCTATTACAACCTTGCTTAGTCATGCCTTTCTTTTTTTCCTGACAAATTACGAAGAACAAAATTGACTCGATGATCTTTAATGTCTTCCAGCCCTAAAGATTCTATGCCTTTTTTCCTGCAATCTCTGTTTTGCAGAATGCATAATGCGAGGAGTAGTTCCACTCCTCGTTTTCGGTCCATCCCAAGGTGCTCAGAACTCAGAGCTCTTTATAAGACACCATCTTGATATGTAATAAAAGAGTTCTTCTGGTATTGATGTGTTGCAATGCCCCTGGTCCCAAAAAGAAAGATGAGAAATTTGGTTTTTGACAAAGTTGTCAACATTTCCAAGTCGAGATATCCTAAAAGATCCTCGCAAAGGAGATGAAAAGTACTGTTAAAACACTGGATTTGGTAGCAGTTTCTCAATTCAGCCATGTCTGTTACTTGGTGTGCCGTTGCTGCAAAGTTTTCGGTTTTCCAGCAAATAATGAGTTATAGATATTGAAGGCAGCAGCTTAGGCAATGTGATGGATGTGCTGCTGGGAGGGGCTCAAACCACTTCAAAATGGCCCAGAGCCCAGCAAGCAAACAGGACTGGCGCTGCCAGTGGAGGAGTTTGCAGTTACTGATGGTGGTAAACGCGGCAGAAAAAAGTTTGGGAACTCCCTGGCTTGGAATAAGGAATTCCCTGAAGGCAGACAGTCTGTACAGATTAAGTGTGGCCTTAGCAGGCCAGGCTGTTAGTAAATTGTTTTGTTACTGTGCCATCTGAAAGTCTTTAAACCTCATACAAGACTGGAGAGATCTGTGTATTATTTACATATTTTCATTTCTTCCCAAATGATTGTAAAAATCATTTAATATTACTGTTTTGAGTAATCTCCTGGGAAGCCTATGAAAACTTTAATTCTTCCACTTTGCTGCCTTCTCTGAAAGGCAGAGCTCTGCTTCTTCTTTCTTGGCTTAGCCAAGAGTAATCTGTTGAGGGACATAGCTGTATTTGGGGAAGCCTTGGAGCTCATTTCACCGTGGCTGTAGTAATAATATGGACCATAAATAGTGCAAACTGATTTATCATAAGCAGAGCCACCTGGGGAGGGGGGCAGATTTAATCAGATTCAATTTTTAATCATGGGGGAACTGCAAATGCTTTATAGGTGTGAAAGAGTGACAGAAGAGGACACTCCCAGTGCAGATTTCACCTCTTCATCAACTCTTTGTGACATATTAGCTGAGATTTTCAAAATAGCTGCAGGATTCAGCCACGTCTTGCCCTGAGGTGTGATGGGCATTAAGTTTAAATACCGTGCGTTCAGAAAAAGGAAAAAAAAGATCAAACATATTTTCAGTCCTTCCTGAAGTGTCCCACGGTACATTGGTGTGAGGAGAAGGAAAAGGCAGGTGAGATCTACTGTATGGCTGGGCAAGCTTCCAAGAGCATTAATATTTGATTTTAAAAGATGAATAAAACCCTCCAAATTGCTGTAGACTTGGCAGGTAAGGGTTGTTATGCTTCATCTTGCCTCTTGGCCAGAAAGCTCAGGGAGTGGGAGCTTGCCAGATACGGCAGTCTTCCCCACTACCTGAATTTAATTTAAACCATTTTGTGCAGCCCTGATTTTAATCCTTTCATTTTGGTTTTGAGTTACCGCATATATGGCACAATGGAAATATTTTTTCAAACTTAAATTAGAAACATATTTTAGGAGACAAAAAAAAAAAAGTGCCTGTCTTTTATGCAGAATGAAACATCTTTAACTGTTAGATGAAGTAGAGCCATTGGGCCATTTTGCTTGAAAAGTTTGATTAATAGTAGAAAAATGTGTATTTTTCTTTTTGTTTCCTTTTCCTTCTTCCAGTGGCACACATTGTACAGAGTGTTTCTTCAGGGTGGAAAACAAATATGTTTTTAGCATAACTAGAGATAGAAGTGGGATGTGCCAAAGGTAAAAAAAATCAACGTGTTCATCTTTATTTTTACACTCTGCATGTAAAAGCAATGGCAGGGGTTTTGAAACTCTACTGAGATCTTTTTATTTGCCATAAATTATGGCAACATTTTCATCACCTCCAAGAATGCTTGTTTCCAGGAAATACTAGCAACTTTTGCTCTAAATGCAGTGCAGAAGTATAAATGCTCAATCCAAGTAAAAGTGGTGGAAAGAGGATGGGTTGCAACTACATTTTCAGTTTTGCTGTCCAGGTTGGCCTTGTTTCTTCCACAAGAAAAAGTAAGAGGCCAACTCAATAGAGAAAGAAGATGATTTTTCCCCCGTTTTTTTAAACATACTCAGGGTGTTTTTTGAGGCTAGAAAGTCTAGAAAATTCAGATCTTTAAGGAGCTGCCAAAGCACATGTGTGGAGAAGCACAAGGGAAAACTGTTGGAGCAGTTATCAGCAATTCACCTTCAAATGGATGGAAGGGTATATTGGGTGGGATTTCAGAGATCCTGGCTATGGCTCATCCATCAGAAACACACTTGGAAGCTGGAAGTGTGGTGTAAATGTGCAGATGCCAGGATTCTGGTCCAGGAGGATGGGTGTGAGGTAGCACCCTGACCACGACTTGGCATTTCATGGAGCGTGAGCACCAATGGGGCTGATTCACTGTTGAGGATGTTTGGAGGTCTGGAAATGTCACTCAAGGCCTAAGTCACTGCAAGGATGCTCATCAATTTGTAGTGAGTAATTCCTAGAATCTGATAAAAGTCTTGGGTTTGGGTTTCTTTAATGCAGATTTATTAGTAAATCAGATGTGTGTTAATGTAATCTATGCACTTTTTAATGCTTGCATGTTGGCAGCAGAACTTGGAAACAGAGAGGAGTATTTGCTGTGCAATTGTGGTCAAATGACTGTCCTTAATTCTTTGAAGGATCATTAAGGGCCAACTCCAGAAAAAACGTGCATGAGCATCAAGGCTGTAAGGACATACCCTGATGTATAGCAGCAGCTTCCCTGTGGTCTAGATGCCAAACTGTTGCTCTGTGGGGTTGTCTTACCTAACTGCTGGCGGTACTTCTTTCAAATACAGAAACACTTGACACAGTTTTAGAAAGATCACTTTGAGAAATGTGTCTTTTGAGAAATCCACATTAGGTGATCCGGTCTGGTTTTATAATGATGTGAATGAAGCCATGGAAAAATGGCTTATTTCTATTGTGCCAGGGAAATGGTGGAGTGAGTAGATTGAAATGTGCCTTCCCTGAGTGCTGGTATGCAGAGAAGGTCATGGAGTCACCCGTGAGTGTTGGCCAGGATTGCATCTGACGCGGTCACGTTTAAAGGCAAAGCAAACTGAAAGAGGGGAAGGGACTGGCGGGGGATCACTGGGGGGGGAAGNGGGTATCACTGGTGGAGAAAGCTTATCTCCAACGTGCTGGCTACTCTGGCAAAGTGTAAAAAGGACAATTAGCTCTGCTTATCCTTCCCTTCCTGTTGTTCCCAGCCTGGGTGTGATCCCCTCACAACTTCTTAAAGCTTTGAGCAAGGAGCTCCTTTTTCTACGGACTGACAGGAAATCATTTAATAAGCTGGGGGGAGGGAGAAGTTTCCTGTTCCAATTAGTCCCTATATAACTCCTAAACTAAAAAGAGAAGCCGGTTCAGCGGGCCAGACCACCAGCCTCCGTGTCCTTATGCGTGCTCCTCTGACAGTGGAGATCTACCCCAAACCAAGCACACTCCCATGGATCTCACCTTCCTCTCAGCTGGACCCCTAAGAGCTACTGATTCTTTTAAAGGATGAATAAGTTGTGTTTCCTTGCAGTTGCATGCAATGGAAGTGCTTTCAAGGCAGTGACTATGGATTAGCTCTGTGCAGGGGGGCTGCATCACAAGCTCGGGGTCATTTGGAGCCTCACAGACACTCGATGACAAACTAAGCTCAAGTGAAGCCTATTTTGCAATGCACAGAAAATATATAGTGGAGATTGATGTGTCTTTGTCTTGTCTTACACCATTTAGCATCAAAACTTCATTACTTTGGTCTGTGAATACAAGGCCTTTAGTCCTTTTAATCCTCAGGACACCGAGATGGATGCCAAGAAATCCACTCCAGGTGTGGGTGCCAGGGGCTGAACAGTGCATGCCCGAGTTCAGTTTCAGGCAGTGAAAATCTGCATAACTTCCTTGTGCTCCCTGCCAGCAGCTCAGCAGCTCCTCCAGCTACCTGCCCTGTGCTTCACTCTGGCACTGACTGGAGCAAAGCATCTGCAGCCACACACCCTGGAGAATGGGGCCAGGTAGTCCAGGTTCTGCTCTGGACATGGCTAAAATGCACAAGGCACTTACTTTTATCTTGCTGGTGCTTTTGGTGTATTTATCTCCAGATTTGTTTTGCAGGTCCTATTCTCTACCACTAAATTTGAAATACGCTTCTGGATTCTCTAAAGAACGTGTGTGCTTGTTTAAAGTCATGTAAAAATATCATTTTATTGATTTGAGTGGGTGAATGGGAAACATAAATTTTGTCAGAAGCCCGTGGTAAATTTAAAGCTTTTAATACTTTAACAATCCTGCTGAAGAGTTACACAAAAACTGTAGTGTATTTAAAAAAAAAAATACTCACTAGATAGGATTTCATATTAAAAGTGGTACTGACTAAATCTGCACTGTTAAGGGAAAGAAACATAAACTCTGCTGTGCTTCCAAGTGCATAAATAGCATTATTCAATAACTGGAGACAAATCCTTTGCTAAAGACCTGGCATTTGTTTTCTGACAGAATTGTGTTTGTTTCTGGAGCAGACATCCTCCACACTGCTGAGGAGCCTCTCGGAAAGCACAACATTTCGGAGGGGTCCTGAGGAAGGATGTGACAAAGTTCTGCAAGATGTGACATCTGGTGGATGGCCTGATTCCAGTGACCCAGGGCCCCTGTCAGGTATGGTGATGAGTTCAGTTTTATTGAGGTCCTTAACAAATTTCAGATGACTTGATTAAAATCATGAGTGTGCAACTTTGTCTCTACTGGGAGTTCACTTCTTTGTACTGCAGTGGGCAGCACAGAATATTTAGGTGTTGTTTGAATTTTCTAACTGCTTACTTGACAGCACTGAAGGATTACAAATTTGTGTTCTTTAAAATCTGAAAGAGAAGTTTGGTAGGCCAGACGTGTAGAGAATATGTTGTTACATTTTGCTCTCTTTCTGCTTTCCAGGACAGAAAGTGTGTTTATTGTTGTGGGCCTGTACATCTGCATTTCTATTCTGTAACTACCAGTCTTTTAAAAGTCCCCAAAATCATGACATTCACCTAAAATGCTTCTCAGTGCAATATATTTGACTGCATTTTTTTTCACTTTCTACTTCTAACAAGAGCCAAGAACCTCACCTTAAAGTGAAATAATTCATTGTTTGCAACATAGAAATTCCAGTCTTCTGCGGCTCCAAGAGTGGAGACTTTCTTGAAAGTACCAGAAATTGCAAAAACAATAAAAAGATTAGTGTTTAGTGAAGTTCAGCCTGGTATTCTTTAGTAAGACTGGAACTGGGAGGCAATCCTTGCAGTGGTGGCTGCAGTGAGCTGGCATTAGGAGCTGGAAAAGAGGGCACAGGGGAAGCAGCTGAAAAATCAACATTTTTCAATTAAAAATCAGTCTTTCCAAACCTGTTTCTATTGGTTTTACATGCTTCTGTGTATATGCTGTTCAAAAGATAGAGACTGTGCATCCCTTATGATTTTTCCTCAATCATTCCAGTAAATTTTCTCCCCTGTTATTTGTTATTGCTGAGCTACTCCAGCAGGGGAAGACTTGTTTGCTTGCTTTTATTTTGTTTTCTTCCTGAGGTGCTCTGTCTGGAATTTCAAAGCAAAGGAAAACTTTTGGGGTGAAACTTCTGCTGGCCAACCGTTGGAGAGGTTATTTCAAATAGCTGTGGAAACTCCATCAAGATATAGCTATTCATAATGATGAGGATGTATCAATCTGCCAGTTGTTTGTCTGGGACACAAATATACACATATGCCCATTGATTGAAATGTCTGACCTGAGCTTTTGTATCCAGGAAAAAGTTGTTGATTTTATCCCATGACAGTGTCAAAATACCTCCACCAAAGATTTGTATAACCTGTGTTTTTTTCACCACACTTTCCTTATTTTTTCCTGAACTAAATTCTTGTAAGATATTCTCTTCTCAATACAAACCCACTGGTCTGCCTTCCCCCTAAACCTCCAAGGACTTAGTTTGTGAGGGGGAAGTGTTTAAAAATAATTCTAGATATGGCAGAACAGCCTGTATCCTTTCTATAGAGTAACTGACATCAGACTTTTGAGTTCACAAAATGGTCAACAAAAGATCAGTAAAAATATCTAAGGATTGTGAAGGGCAAACATTTTTTTCCTCTTTCCTTTAAAGGGAAAATGTGACATTTTAAGCAGGAGCAGATTTTCAGATTGTGGAAGGTTGAATGAGTGAAAAAAAAGGCACACGCCTTTCTACTAAAACTATTCTGATTTTACAGCTTCTTAAAAACTTCACCTCTGCGAATACACATGGCTCTGCTGTAATACCAAGTTAATAAACAGGTTTAGGGCCCTGTGCATGAGTGGGGCTAAAGAGAAAAAGGGAGATCTCTCCTGTTTCCTTTGTGCCTGAGTTAGTGACACACAGGTACCCCTCGTGCTGGGTTGGGGTGAGGGTTGTATTTTGCTCATGTTAGAGCTGGGGGATGTGAAGAGATGCAACCTCAGGCTGCAGGTGGAAAACTTCTTCAGACCGGGGAATATGTGCCTGCAGGGCAGCCCCAGTGGCTGCTGTGGCTCTTGTGTGGCTATGCCACGTGGAGGGCATAAAGGAGGAGCCAAAGTGGGGCACACAAGACAAAAGCTGAGGAGGAGGTGGGGGTGTGGGCAGGAGTTGATTTAGCAGAGAGGGAACTCTGTGTTTTGCTCCTGTTCCAGTACCAGGTGCCTTGCTGAGCTGCCATTGCCGCTCAGGCAGGGGCAGCAGCAGCCTGGAGGTCACTTGGTGCTGTTCTACTCAGAGTTACCTTGCACAATGTAATTATTGAATTTTCTTATTTGAAGGAAGCGCCTGAAGTGCTTGAGGAGAGGGCAGGCGACAGAGGGGAGCTATTTCCTTATGCCCAGATCAGATGTACTCCAAAACTCCAAAACAGCCACTGAGAGAGGGACTCCAAAGAGCAAGGGAGGGGACACGGTCAGCATTTCCAGCATGGCCAGGCCATGATACCCAGCAGGACCTGAGGCAGGGAGGACAACAAATGTTTGCAAACACTCAGCTGAAAACATTCCCTTAGTGCAGTGCTCCACACCCAGAGCTGGAAATGTACCAGTAGTGCAGATTTTCCTTGACTTAGTGTTTTCCCCGCTGTGTTTAAAAAAATGTTGAGAGTGGCTTTGGAGACTTTGAAGTGACTCATTTGAAAGCACCACTGGATTGTTTATAATGATGTTATTTTTAATGTGTGCACACGCCAGTGGCCACCCCTCTGTTGTGTTTTCTCACTCTCTCCTATCTAACAAAACCAGAACTTCTTGTGAATTGATATCTGCTAAGACCAATATTTTACACTTCCCAAATGTCTTGGCTTACCTTTGAAAGACTAAATCTTGAAATAATAATTTCTTTTTAAAACTAGAAATTTAAATTTCTTTTTTTTTTCCTGGCATATAAGACTAGACAGGGAAAATAACACACCCTTTTTCCCAAATCACTGGCTACATCCATATATGCATATATACACAGCTATGCCAAAACATTATGAGAGTATTATTTCCTAATAGATTTTTCTAGATCCTTGTCCTGTTCAGGAGATAAGCTGCTATACTTCTGTTAAGCATTTTCTGGGCGCTTGCCCTTATTTTTACGGACTGGAAGCTGCCTGGGGATGCTCAGGCTGCGGCAGGAGCGCCTCGCTCGCAGCTCGCCCGGTGCTGGGCTCAGCCATCGCTCCCCTCCGCCGTCTCCATCGCTCGCCGTTTCACTGATGCCCCCTTCTGCCCTCCTCGCCTCACATCACGGGAAAATCCTCCTTCGGCACAGGACAACGAGCGGGGTTTGAGCGCTGCCGGGCGTGCTGGGGGAGCGCGCCCCATTCCCGTTCTGCTGGCCCGTCCGTCCTCAGCCGTTTGCCTTTTCTGAGAGTCAGAACCGCATCCTGGGGATGCACGAGGAACACACCGAAGGAAGGAGGTAGGAATGATTTCATCCCTCAGAAATCTTCGTGCGTGTGTGTGACCAAAAAGCTCTAAAAAGCACATTTGGCTTTCGGTTTTCAGTTGTGTGGTTGCCCATGCACTTTCAGCCAAAGTTTCACATCAGAAATTAGTTCCTCCTTACAAAAATAATTACCAGACTATCTTTGAAAAATTGGGTCTGGTCTCTGTGACTGCCCTTGCTCACTCTCCTCTCCAGCTCCTCTAAGGTGCTGACTGAGCAGGCTGTGTGCCACACTCCTGTGAAGTGTCCCAGCTCTGGGATGCACTTGTCCATTCTTGCCAGAGAGATCCAGTTACAGAGCTGAGAACAGGACCCAGATCCTTGCTCTGTGCTGCTGCTGCCCCTGGGGGCTCAGTTCCAGTTGGGTGCATTTCTGCAACCCACACTTTGCTGTGAAAGAGAGGGAAACCAGCAACTGTCCCAAGTTTAATCAGTGTGGGGATGTGACCTTGGCAGTGAACAACTTCACACTTGAAAGTCTGCCTGCCCCTACAAACCTGTGCAGGAATGGCTCACCTGCCAGGAGCCCTCCTGTGGGTGCTGATTGCAGGTGGCACACCAGGGACTCTTCTGGAACGGCCATTCTGGGAAATATCTTCACACAAACTCCTTATCCTGTGAGGCCTCTCCTCCCTGTGGTATTCCAGGGAGCTCCTACTGCACAGAAAACAGAGTTTCCAAAAAGGTGAATACTTCTGTAACACAGGCCACAAGTACAAAGACCGTGGGTGCTTGGGCAAAAAAAAGCAAACAAACAAAAAAAAAATCCAAGCAAACAAACAAACAAACACAAAAAAACACCCACCAAAAAACCAAGCAGAAACTCTTGTCAATTCGAAACATGGATGAGAGGATATAGGCTGCTTTAATTCAGCATGGAAAGGGAGAGCAGGGAAAAATGCCATAGAGACAGGACACAAAACATTCCTCAGTTTTAGAGGCTTTTAGGAAAAAAAGATATCTGTGGAAATGTTTCTGGATTTTTTCCAAGGCAATGCAAAGATTGTATCACTATTTCCCAACATCAGCTGCAGTGATACAGAACCACTGTGGAAGAAGGTTTTAGTCACTGCACTATCTCTGTTCTTACAATATTATGTGCAGTTACCAATTGCATGGAATAATCTCCCTCTTAGGTCAAACTCTTTCTTCAAATTGCAATGACAGCTCGACATAAAATGATTTCATGACTAAAATGAAAAATGGTACAATATTTCAGCCCTCATATCACGAACAATTTAGGAATTAAAAAGAATAGCATAGAATTAATTTATTTTTCAAAAATTCTGTAAAAACAACCCTCTTAGGTCCAGTTAACACGACATTTAAATTGACCTTGGGTTTTAACAAAACACCTGTGTTTTTTGAGGAAAGAAATACCAACCTAATTGAAGCAAAGCCTTTGTATCTGAAGTTTTCTCCTGTGTCATGATATAGCTGTCCCTGAGATGGAAACTCCTGCTTCTCCCTGTAAACAGCAGTGAGAACTGGCAGAGCCAGCTCCTTCCCACCGCCGTGTGCTCACAAGATGTTGACACACAGGAGTGGCAGAAAGCAAGGTGCAAACAGACAAAAATCCCAGCTGAATGAGTGGGTTTTTAATCTTTTGCACCTGTTTCCAGGAGGGAGTGTGACACTGATAGGGTGCAGAAAGGAATGTTACAACCTGGGCAGCAGGATGTGGGTGGAGGCTCGATTCCCAAGAGGGGGAGTGGGATTGGGGAGGAAGAAGCAGGAGCTCGAATCATATTTCAGACCTTGAATTTGGTATATCGAAGGCAATAATTTAAGGGAAAGAAAATCATTTAGGAGATGTTTTTTGGCATGGTGTTTACTGGGGAAGAGAGGTATTGACCTGCACAACATGAATGCAGCAACTTTTGAAACAGCTTAATTTCCAAAAGCAATTGCTGTGAGACCACAGCACTGACTCTGCTGTGAGGATTTTGTGCACAGTAGAATGTGATCTTATCTCCCAAGCTAATTGCCTGAGCACAGAGTGGGGTTCTACATGGTCAGGAGTAGGATATTGAGAGAAAAACCTGCCCTAGCAGGATTTGCTGTGAGATGGAGAGCAGTGCGGCCTCTGCAGAGGGCTCTGCTGTGGAGGTGCTGATATCCCCTCAGGGAGAGGGGAGAATGCATGAAAAGGGCTGCTGGAAGGTTTTCAGCACCATTTTATCCATCTGCAGTACCAGGCCCCTGAAGTCCTCATGTCTAGAGGGGCTGAACCCAGGATTCAGAAGAGCCTGCTTGAAGGCCAAGAAGGAGCCCTCGTTTTCCAGCCCTTTGTTCCTCTGTGGCCTTTCTCGTCACGGTGATAGAATTGTGACAAATGGCTGAACTATTCTGCTCTGCAGTGTTTCTGGAGACTTGCAAACCTGCTTTTGTCTAGCACAGCCCTGAATCCTGTGCTGAGTATTCCCTGGCCAGTGGTGGCAGCTCCAGCTGCTGGGTTATTGCCCAGTTGCACTCAGACTTCTTTGAAACGATGCAGAACAGAGATGAATTTCAAATGGTGCTTAAAATCCTGTGTTATTGCTGTAAATCCTTGGGTTTTTCCCTTTTCTTCTCTTTTGGGTGGACTCCTAGCAAGTTTGACAGGAGCACGGGATATTTTTGATATATGGCATCAGGTCTGTTAGTTCAGAAACCCCACACAGAAGCTTGTTTTTAGAAAGAGAGAAAATAAGATTAAACAGGACAGGGAATGCTGTTATGAAGGAATGAAAATATTTTCATTACCAGAGTATTTGTATGTCAACAGCTGATAGGGAATGATGTGAGACATTCCCAGAAGGACTCCCAAAGATTTTTTCCTTGTGTAATAGACCAATTAGCAGGACCCAGATTAAATGAGCAATGTCACATTGCTTCCTGCATTAAAAAAGTGTGACATTCAGTCTCTTTATCTGGTAAATATTTGCATTTTTTATCCTTGGGACTTCAGTTATACTGCTTTCAACACCCTATGTTCCCAAGGAATACAGGGAAAATGGTAGCCTGTCCAGCATAACTTTCAGACATATAGATATACTTCTCTTATGTAGTATAAATTTTGAAATATGTATTAATGAGAAGCTTTGTACACTCTTGGAACACATACACACATGAAAAGGAGAGAGTATTAAACTCGGCTAACACAGAACTTGTAATATTTTTAAGCTGACTTCATGAGTTAATAAAGGAGGAAATGAGTAAATTCAGTTTCAGACCCTGCTTTCCTGGAGCAGCCCTTGAACTGACCCAAAAGAAATTACTTGATTTACAGTTGTTTTCCAATATTAAAGTGATTTGGAGAAATTGTAGTCTTTTCCTAGAGAAAACAGCTGAATAAGTAGATTAAAAAATAGTGCTATTAGAAAAAGAATTGATTTGTGGTGTTGCTTTGTTTTCTTAGCAGCTTTTAGATGCCATTTCAGAAGAGGCTGGTTTTTGGTGACAGGGCTCTTTCTATGAATTCGTTTTGTTTGCAGTGAATAGAGGAAATTGTGACAGATTTACAGAGCTTTAACATTTAATTGAATTAAGTTTCCATATATCTTTCTATGTCCCCATACCTGAAAATTTGCACAAGTTAATTATCAGTTAATGACTCTGCTCTATTTCAGATGAGTAATTGAAGCAGGTAATTCTGAGTAATTCTGAGTAATTCAGAATCAGATGGCTCCTTTGGAAGCAATGTGATCTGCATCCCCTGTCAGTTATGTGAGTTCATTGGAAAAGGCAAAAACAATGGAATATCATTCCATTTCAGCATTCAAAGGATTTGCATTTCACAGGACAGTCTTGTTCATCCAATTCTTCACTCTACCTTCATCCACTGATGTGCTTTTACCTCATCTTTACCTTCTCCCTCAAATCTGTTCCTTTTGTTGGTTGCCCTTTCTGAATACAGAGTGCAAAACCTGTTCCTCAGGTTAGAGGAACACTTGAGAGAAGAACAGTTAATTCCACAAGAGATATTTATTAACAACATTGCAATATGCTCTAGAAAAGACTCCTGCTGTCTGCTACATTTGCAAATTGTCATCCTTCCCTTAAAAACTTCCAATATTGCCTTAGGTGGGAGTTTCAGAAGGGCCTAAAGTAACCACATTTTTCACCTTCACCCAGGTTCCAGGGGGCTTTCTTTCAGGGACAGCCAAGACATGGTTTGGCGCTAAATATAAGTTGTCTTTCTAATGATTTTTCAGATTTTCTTCTGAGGTTTATTGGTTTCCTCTCTTCTGCTGTTCCTGCGTTTGAGGATTCGAGCTGACACCATTTCTGGCAGCTGAATTCTGGTTTGTTACACCAGCAGCTCTGAAAAGAGGGAGATGATGGGAACCTGCCTTCTACATCCAAAGGTCATACAATGAGCTTGCCGTAAAGGCAGGTTGAATTGTGTCAGAAAACACCACTTTTCTCCTTTTTCACCTCATCTGCAGCTACTTCAGGTTTTTACAGCATGTGTTGCATTTTTGCATCTATTTGGAAGCGCAGATTTCAGTGCATCTCCGTGTTTCTTTGAGAGGTGTGTGTGTGTGTGTGCATGTAAACGTGGGCAGGAAAGACCATTTCACTTCTATTCTTCTTAAAATATTTTTATTTGCTATTTACGGAGAGCACCTCTCTAGAGCAAAGCTGAAATAATGCAAATACGAGCATTGTTCCTCCCCCTCCCCAGCCCACTCAAAAAAATCCAGGAATGTGAAGGTCCTTCCCTGGAAATGAGTCCAGCCCCGTGGATATTCCTTCCTGCAGGAAAAAAGGAGCAGATACCAAGTTAAATAGGGTCCTGCTTTCCATCCAGAGGGATGAGTGTGTATATAAAGCAGTTAAAACAGTGTCTAATGTTGATTAGCTAATAGGCACATTTGAAATAGGCTCTCCCCACCCCTGAATATTGCTGGGGTCACTTGGAAGAGGAATTACTGCAGAGATTTCATTCAGGGTGGGGATACACAGGCAAAAATGCAGTGAATAACTTGTGCAGTATTCTACCCGCTGCAGAGAAACCTTCACCTCTTGCTGGAGTTTTTTGGCATCTAGAAGAGCTTATCTTTGAGCAACATGTAGAGTGTAAGGTGAATTGCAAAAGAGGAATGCAGACAGCTTCTCCTATCAGCACATTGTTTTGGTTAAAACTCTGCTGGAGTTTTGTAAAAATGTGCTTGGGGGAAGAGAAGCAAGACAAAGTCAGCCTGTCCTCTGGGTTTGCTTAGTTAATCAAACAAGCTTATTGGGAAATTAACACTTCTGCACTTGGAAAAGAATTGCTATTTTATTTTTCAGATGCCTTCAAAGCTGTCTGAATAATAACCAGGCACGAAAAAAATAAGCTCTTGCACCTCTGGCTGTAAATGCCAAGGTGGGGAGCCAGGAGCCTGCATTGTGAGCACTGGTGTGTGCTGACAATACATAGGTTTACTTTGAGAAAGGAATATTTTTAGGCCTGACTTCTTATTCGTTACCATGGATCTTGCAGCGCTCCAGATGTTGGCAAGAGCAAAATTCCCAGCAAATCACATTTTCTATGATATTTTCTGCTTTATTTTAGAGTTATCTGATAACTTCCACCAACATTAGCTGTTCTTTTGTGGCTTCTATAAAATCACCCTTTAAGAACTGCCTGCTTGCAAGGCTGGCTGTCCTGTACTTCCCTCTCCTGAGCACACCGGTGTGACTCTTACAGCACCCTCGATGCAAAGATCCCCCTGGAAATTTCATTTTTCAGCAGCTGATTAAAATGTGCTCTTGCATTTTCTAACTAATTTTGAAGGGAATTAGGCCCTCCCCAAAACTATTAATCTGCTTGATGTGTTGGCTGTTTCACAGTGCCACTCCTGGCTCTGCTGCCTTGATGCCTTGCCCTGGAGGCACTGAACCTCTCTCCCCAAATGATGGTGGTGCTCCCTGCCCAGAACAGCTCTTGTACAGACACCTTGAATTTTCTCTCGCCAGCCTTGCCACCATATCTAATTCCCTTTTCTTCCTTGCTCTTGGAGCTTCACTCTTGTGTGATATTTCCTAACCAGCTTTAGGAGCACGGGAGTTTCAGTGCTTGCTGGCTGTTTCCTCAACCACTTTTACAACCTTTGCATCCTGTGGGTTTGCATTCTATCCCTGGGAAGTGGGACTCTATTGCACTTCTCAGTGAACTGGAGCATGGGAAGTAAAACCTCTACTTTCCAAATGATTTAAAGCCGTGTTAAAATCTAGGTTGTCATTTTGGTGATAAATCTCCTCAGCTGGGGAGCTCAGGTGTTCTGTGCCCTCACCTGAGTTCTCAAAGAGGGGGAATTGGGGGAGGTACGTGAAGTTTTGGGTTTGTAGGGGTTGGGGTTTTTTTTAATTTTAATGTAAAATAGCAAATGTCAGCGGTGCTGGGGAGCAGGAGCTGTAGATCTTTGCACCTGTTCTGTGGTGTAGAAATTAAGGAACACTTGTGAATGCTTTGAATAAGGGGTGCTGTGGAGAAACAGGCTCTTTCTCCTGAGAATCATCCCTGCTGGGCTCTGTCCTTCACCCATGGAGGATCCCTGTCCCGCTCTGCCTGCCCATCCCAGAGGAGAGAACGCTGGAACAGGCTCCCAGTGAACCAGAGATTATCTGCTGTGGTCCATGGCTTTCAGGAAACTCTTGGAGTGAGTAAGGGATGTGTGTGGGTATGAGTCAGCCTGGAACTCCGTGTTCTCTCCGGGACAACCTTCGGGAGGAGGGGGCGGCAACATCTGCCAGGGTTCTGGGGAGAAGGTCACTGCAGGCAAACTCTGACATCTGATCGTGCTGGAAAGAGAGGGGAGCTCTCAGCCCCAGGGGCTGGCAGCTGCTGGGCTCTATTTGGACAGGTACACGGGTGATGGTATCTGAGTAACACCGAGCAGCATTACGGCAGTCAACAAGACAAGATTTGCAAATTCCTTGTCAGCAAATGCCTTTAGGAAGTGTGCGGTAGGAAATAAAGAAAGGAGTCCCTGTCTCGAACTCCACAGCCATTTCTCTGCTGCCTGAAGACCTTTCTTTTACCCTGTGCAGTTGAGAGACATTTCCTGAGTGCAGAGGCTGATGCACTTGTATCAGTCTGAAGCAACAGGAAAATAGAGCTCATTGTGGCACTCTCTAGGAGGATATTTAATGTGCAGCTGTGAAATTTGGGGAGTGGAGAAGGCTAAAGATGTAAGCAAATAATATAAAGAAAACCCAAAAATGCTATACATTCCATAAATGTATTACTCCAGTGTTAAATCGGGTTTAGACAAAAGTGGAATGATCAGCAATGGAGCAGCTAGGAGCTAATTTTTATGCCATTTCAGGCATGCAAATGCATAACTCTCTCCTATCCCATCATGTATTTTTTTCCTGAAAATATACTGTGTGCCAGATGAGTATTAATTAATTTATTTCTCTTTATTGTAGGCAAAATAAATACTTGCATCTTACCAAAGCACTTGAAAAAAGCAAATGTTGAACAGAGGCAAGGTTTGATTAGTCATTTGCACTCTAATTATTCAGAGTTTCAGAGTTTGGTTCTGCACTTATCAAAATAACTCCCAGGAAAATCTCTTTGGCCAAATATATCCCTGTTGAAATCTGTCATGCTGAATTTAGTTCCTTAAGTTCTTTTTCTTTTTCTTTTTTTTTCTTTCATATTTTTTTTTGATCTTAAGGGGTTTTTACTTTTAAGGATGAGAATTAAGAGAAGTTTCACTGTATAAATTCAGCGGGAATCAATAAGGTTTCCCTTCCCTTTCGTGGGGCTGTTAGCCAAAAAGGAAGATACCTCTAGTGTTTCATTCCAAGAAAAAAAAAAAATGAAGTGTCTGTTCAGCCCTGGTTCAAGCTATCTGATAAAGAGCTGGAATTTATCATTAAAAAAGTCTTGCAGTTGAACTTCAGCTCTTCACAATGGACTAATCTTGGAGTGTCTCTGTGCAGGGCCAGATCAGCTTCCTTCATGTCAGTAATAAACAGCAAATAATTTGGGGGAGTTAACTGGCAAAAGAAAAAAACTCAGAGATGAGCAATCACTTTGTTCAAACTTTCTCTGATTCCTCTACTTTTGTGTCCCTGGTTTTGCCCTTTCTCTCACATTAAAGAGTCTAATTAAGTGAACCTCTTAATTACATGGAAAGCTCTCCTGATTTTTTTCTTCAGCTTCTATATGAAGCTTCTCTCTTTTTAGGAGGTAAATGTGTTCAGTACAGGCAAGAGGAAGAGTACAATGTCTCTCTTTGCTTCCTGGAATAAACTCTCCTAATGAATGCCTTACCTGGTGGTTGTGCGGCTCCAGAAGACACCCTCTTTCCAGGAACATGAAAGTCCTGAAATAGTCTGGAAAGACAATGAACACAGACTGTCAAGGAAAATTCATAATTCATGTAAAAAAGCAGTCAGTCTAAAAAAGAATAACTGGATCAGCACAATAGTAGCAAATCCTAATTATTTAAGTACTTTGACATGGGGAAACTTTCTAAAATACAAAAATAAAATACTTAGCTGTGCAATTCATATCAAATAAATCCAGCATCTCTCCAGCAAATCTCCTTTCTTCATCCTGTGAA
The DNA here is from genome assembly GCA_013400175.1 of Phainopepla nitens. Taxonomy (NCBI): domain Eukaryota; kingdom Metazoa; phylum Chordata; class Aves; order Passeriformes; family Bombycillidae; genus Phainopepla; species Phainopepla nitens. Next base: position 118,159 of record VXBQ01010105.1, read on the forward strand.
TAACCTGAGTTAGAACAGCTGGATAAGGAACAACTCTAAATTACAGATGCTGCAGTGTAGATTATATTTTATTAAGATGAAATGAGAGACATAGCAAACTCTCCCAGGGAGTTCAGGAGTTTCCACCCTCCTAGTAATTGCATACTGTACAGGAAATGGAGGTTAAAAAAAATTACAAAAGTCACTCAGGGTATCTCTAACAGCGTCAGAGCCTTGAAAGCAGTTCTCATCTCAGAAATCCTCTGGAAGGAAGAATCAGGAAAGCCTTTTGGTAGTTCTTGGTATTTGTCAGGAAAAAAGCTCCTGAGCCGTAGTGCAGCCCCCCAGCCCTGTGCAGGCTCTGCACTGACACTTGCATTTCACACTGGGCTCTCCAGGCCTCTCCCTGCCCAAAGTACCTGCACAGATGTATTGTTTTCTCCTCTTGTCAGCACTGCTCTCCCCTACAGGCACCACCTCCTAAAAAGGAAGAGATTTGCTACTCCTGCAAAGCAGAACCAAAAGTATTTCATGCTGTTAATCCCACAAGCAAGCAGACAGGAGCATTATCAGCGTGCAGCTTTCACCTCACCAAGGTGATGCAAGATAAAACTCAGCACTGGCCTGCAAGTGGAGCTCCAGGTTGCTCCTGCCCACAGCACATCCCTCTCTCTGGGAGTACAGCTGTGCTCCAAGCTCCCCTCCAGCCACCTGGGCTCAAACTGCATCTTAAAGGGAGAGCAGTGCTTTTCCTCCTCCTTCCTCTCCTTTCCTGATGAATACTGTTTCCAAAAAAA
>VXBQ01010105.1:118974-140756 GCA_013400175.1 Phainopepla nitens
AAAATCCAAGTCTGCGCTGTTAGCTCTTGAGAATAAGGTTGTTTTGGCAGTTGCAAGTCATGACAGTCGCTATAAAAGGGAAGCTTTATACTCAGATTATGCTTTGTGAGGTAATTCTCTAAAAAACTTGGAGTGCTGGGAGTGCTTCATCCACAACAGTGCCAGAATGATCAGTTTCCTCCCTCAAGTGGAGAGAGAGAGAGGATTAGCTGGGAAGCAGAACACTTAATTTTTTGTTTTCTTCAGTGGCTGAGTCATTAACAGGTGTATGGTTGAGGACCAGAAGGTTCTGTACCATGTTCTTATTTCTTCTAGCTGCTGATCATCTACTTCAAATTAGCCATTAGCTCCATGTACCTTCAAAGAGGCTTTGTGTACCCCTCAAAAGGAAGGAAATATTTGCTTGCAATTTATAGATACAATGCTTTAAATATAGGCTTCACTTAGCCTGTCCAAATGCAGAAAGCTGAGGCTCTTAAAGGTCTGATATATGGGGTGTACCTGATGGATTGTCCTGAAATTTCTTCATGCTTCTGTAGGAAATTGAACTCCTTATTCAGCAGGGTTACCTGGATTTCTTTATGTATGTCAGGGACTTCACAATCTGTCAGTGGAAAAGGGGATGGTGGGTTTTTGTGCACTTCATTTGCTCTGTTTTCCAGAATAAATACCAGGTTGAATGTGTTCCATTAAAATGGCCATATTTGAGTTTAAACCATCACAAGTGCAAAAATCTTGTGGGAGAGGAGGAAAAAAAAGCTCGAAGTTGTGACATGAACCTCACTGTACTTACTTTGAGGCTCCATCAGAATAGTAAATTAGTAAATTAGTTACACAGAAACCACCATGCTACACAAAATATTTGGTTTAGTTCCGTCTTTGTTACGTACCAGCCAAAAGTGATTAAAGATAGGGGCTCTTAGGAAAACTGAACAATGCATAATTCATAAATTAGGCAATTTTGAGTACTGGTGGGATTATATTACTATAAAAAGTACAGCTATGTTAGCTCTTGCAAGATTGGAGACAAGTGGGATGTCCAGGAGGACTTAATTTATAGAAGGTTCAGGTAAATTTCAAATTAACATCCTCGAGTGTCCTTAAATTGATGTGAATTTCTGACTTAGCACTATGTCTAAGTCAGCAATATTAATATGTTTCAGTAATTATAAGAATAATTATCATTAAAGGACTTCTTCCTTTCTGAAAATGTCTGTTCAGTTAACAGCAGTGCTGTTTTCTTAATCTAGAGGGGAATTTGATTCCATGTATGTGGTAACACAAGCAGTCAGTAAATTCATATTCATTAAGTTAAATTTTAATAAAAGATCACATTTGGAGTTTGGCTGTATGATAGAACATATCCAATCAGGAAATGCAACCTCTAGCACACATGGCTATCCAAGCTAGATAAATGGGCAAGACAGAAACAAAATGGCTCCGTGCTAATAAATGCAAAGCTATGCAGACTGAAAGTGAAAAACAAGGTGTTTGAATGGCACCAGATTCACTTGGTTTACACCATGAGATCTCAAGAGATCAAGTTGTATAAAAGGTGAGAGAACAAATGCTCAGATTTGTAATTTTATGCTTCAAGAAAATAACTGAAGTGCTTCTATTGCCACATTTGAAGCAAGATTCATAAGAAATCAAAATACAGTACAGTGTGTACTGTATTTCCATCTTTACTTTTAATAAATTTAATTTTAAATTATAGGTAACTATTAGACACCAAAATGTAGCCTGTGGTGTTATAGAGTTTCTCAGATTTATTCTTTTCTTGCTGCTATATCAGTTGTAAATATTCAACAAACAAAAAAAGGGCATTAAATTTATATCACTGCTTCAGTGAAGGCTTTCTGTCAGTAAGTATCAACTGGCTCATTTAAGAACTTGGAGGTTTTATGCTTCTTTGACACGCAGCCAACAACCAAATTCCCTGGCTCTTGTGTGCTCTTGGAGTGTTACAAAAGGCTAAGAGCACATTAAGTTGAAAAGAACTCGCAGAACACTACAAGGACAGGCGAGGCACACATCTGACAAACCCTGCCTCCATACAGAGTCACACCTGGTGGAGGGAAACGGGCTGAACGCAGCAAAATAGTCTGTTGCACTGATGTTTCACGTATTTAGAATCACGTAACCAAAGTGAAAACCCAGAACTGTGGGCTGGGACCTGCTGATTCTCGTGTCAGCCAGATGTTTGCTGGCCCTGTGTGTCTCGGCTGGATGTATCAGTCTGGCGTGTGTGGAGGAGAGGAAATGGTTGACATCAGTGAAAACCTTGCCTGCAGTGGGCTGCTCGCTATCTTTCCCATCTGAGGCTGCTCATCCTTTCAGAAAGCTGGTGGGAGCTGATGGTTTGTCCTGAGAGCAGGATCTGGAACTGGTCCAAGCTGCATGAGGAGCAGTTGTCCTTTTCTTCTGCCGGAGCCAGCGGAAGATTACAGCCTGTGTAGACCATGACCCCGAGACCATGGCCCTTGGCTATCCCCTGTCCCTCCCCATGCAGGATGCTCCTGCTGACAGATGATTTACAGGACAGGGGCTGTTGCAGGCAGGGAGAACAGTGATGGAGTTCCCTGCCAGGTTGGAAGAGCTCAGCGCTGCGGCGGGGGCAGGGAATGTCCCCTCTACCAGCCAAGGCATGCAGAGCTGTCACTGCAGATGGCTGCGGTGGTGTCTGCCAGGCACAGTGGATGTCACCAGATTCCAGAGTGTCCTCACCTCTCAGAGTTTCTGTGTATTCCTGGGGGAGGGCTGGTCACCCTGCACAGACTGACTGCAGGTGTGGCTGCAGGGTTGCATCCAGCTTTGGGTCACTTCCACCCTCAGAGACATCCTCTCCATTGTGAGAGCTTTAGGAGCAGAGGAGGACTCTTCTACACCTAGGCAGCACAGAGAAGTTAACCAATGTTGAATTCAGAAAGGTTGTGAGCTGTGCTGCAAGACAAGGCAGAGATAAGTGCACACTTTCTGAGGGATGGCAAACGTTTGGATGGACAAGGAGATCAGAAATAATAATGAAGTGGTGTCTTAGGCTGGGTGTGCAAGGCGAGGTGTGCTGCAACCACAGATATGCACAGAGATGTTAAAATCAAGGGACATAAGGAAGGAGAAAACTGAATTTAGAATTCTTAGCCATCCTAGTCCAAAACCAGGAGCAGCTGGACAAAGAGACAGACGAGGGCTCAAGGAAGACAAGCCTTGGCACAAGGATCTCGATTCACACCTTTTCCATCATCTCTGTGCTGCTCAGTTTTGTTTGCTCCACGTTGTGTTGTGCTCAATGAAGTCTTGGTCTATTTTGTGATTTTGTTTGTGAAAGGTGCTCCATGCCTTGGATTGTTCTCTCTGACTGTGCCTGCTCCAGGCTGTGCTGCCTGAGATGGCCCCAAGCAACACGTTACATTCAGGGTATAAAAGGGGCATGGGAAGGTTTTCGGGTAAGTTTCTTACTCTTCATAAAATTCCACCTGCTGCTGTGTCTGTTGCTGCTCCCTGAGCTGGTAGCTTTTATGGAACCCATTATTTCTAAGTACCTCTCTTGTTTAGTGACAGCCAGAGTCCCTCACTGCATGGATAAAATCAGGACTTTTTTTACTTGGTGCATCACTTCACACTTTTAAATACTTGAGCTTCATGTGCCATTTTATGACAGATTATAATATTGTCATGTAATTCTCCATGGCTGACTTTAGTTTTTACTTCACTGAAAACTGCATATCATGAGGAAACCTCATCTCACTCTCCACTTCTCTAAGACACTCATGAACACATTGGACACCACCAGCTCCAGTGTAGATTCTGGTGGAACTCCACAATTTCCTGGAGCAAAGGACTCCTACCTCGTTCCTCAGGAAGTTATTTATGAATGTGAACTCCTACTGGTTTTTTTACCCTATTTGAATTTCAAGTTCAGAGAGAGAAAATTGTATCATGAGATTTTTGGGGCATATAAGTAAGGTATATGAGTAAGATGCCTATATCTGTGTTTGTTTATCTTTTCAGAGAAAATCTGTATTTCTAACATTCTGACAGCCCATTAGCCATTCCAGTGTCCTTGGTCTTGCTCTAGGTTATTTTGATAAATGTGCATTTTCTGTCCCTTTAACATGATGTATTTGGATATTCCTGTGGTCTTCATATACAAGAATTTCTGTTTTACATTTTGATTTTAATTTTCTTTTAACAAGAATTAACTCTGTAGTTAGAGTACTGCTGTGATGGATGTTCTCCTCCTACAAGCAGCAACATGGTATGGGTGTTAGTGTTCCTGTTAGGAATATTTTGATCCAGGTGCCCAGGAACAATTAAAGAATTGTTTCTGCTCTCATGTATTTTCTGACCAACTGCTCCGTGAATTTTTGGGGGGAAGGGATATTTGGGGGTTTTATTATAATATTATTTGCAGGAAAACTTGGAAATTTAACTAGACTTTTAAGATAATGTTCAACATGAGTCCTGAAAAACTGGGTGAGAAAATCATCTTGGTTAGACCTTGATTTTTTAAATTTTAGTTTTTATTTAGGAAAATAAAATCTTGAAACAGATTTCTCAAAAGCCCAACACAATGATCTTGTGAAAGATCACAAGACCACACATGAAACAAAATTATTAACTTTCATATCAAGAAGTTTCTTCTTGAAGATAAAATTGAAGGTGATCTTGGTATGAACAGACAATTTGAACGCAAACCTTTTATTAAAAATTCGTGAGATGTAATACCTCATTAAGAATTCATTTGCTTGAAAGAGGATCAGCTGAGCTACCCCATGTGCAGGCATGGCTTTGTCTCACTGTGTCCCAGCAGGGTCACTGAGCAGGCCCTGGGTTGATGTGTGCCTCGGGTTTGTCCCATTTGGGCTGATTTGCTTCCCAAAGCCAGTTCCCCTTTCTTAAATGCATTGCTCTGTTTGAGCAATAACCTGTGCTGCCTTTATTTGTTCAAAGATACTTTTCCTGAGCGAAACAGAGATAATACAATTCATGTACCTCGCTTGGGTTTAGATTTTTCTCTTCACAAAAAAGAAAAATTTTATAATTTCCTAAGACTCTGCAGTCACATTCCCCAGTTCATGGCTGAACTGGTGCTCTGCTGGTTTGAGGCTGGGCAGGTGGCTCCTCTCCTTTTGATGGTGTTTGAGGAGAAAGGTTGATTAGTTCTTCTCTCACCTACAACTGCTTGAATGTAGCCTGAGAGAGAAGTGGTTGAGTCAATGTAAAATCCTCCCTGCAAAGTGCCTCACGTTGTGTGGAAGGGGACACATTCCTCAGGAGTGACAGAACACTGTGACAGACATCACCAGGACACAGAGTCTGTCATGATGCAAGAGCTGCTTCTCCCTTCCTAGTGAATCAATCGAGTGATGGATGTGATCAAAAGATTTTAAATGTATCAGCTGGCCTATAAATCACAGTCCTGACAAAAGGAGCATTGTACATCCTCTGAAAGAACAGAAATTCCTCCTTCTCCCTGACAGTTCCATTTTACATAACCCTAAAAAAGTCCAGAAAACCTTACAGTAAAACCACTCTAGAAATAAAGGATTTCTTTATCAAAATGAGTTCCAGAATTATTTTTAATCACAGGAGAATGGGAGACTTCAAGCCCATGGATGGAACCATGGTCAGCAGCAGTGCCTGTCCTGGGCACTGCACAACATGAGTGGGTGCTCAGTTGAGTCTCTCCCCACAAACTAATCCAAAATAACAACGTTTCAGAAGATTTTGTGGAAGAATCCCTTTCAGATACTTAATGCAAAGTAGTTTAAAAAAGAATTTTCCTTCACAAGTGCCATCCCATCCCCCTCCAGAAAGCCACAGTCTGACATCTGCTACTGCTGCTGCTCTGTCTGTTATTATTTGTCTTAGAGCCTCTGCCCATTCTTTTGCTTCTACAGCTGCTGCTGGTGTTTCCTCTTGGTGCTTCCTGCCTGCCTGCCCTGAATTCCATCTGACACCCTCTTGGCCCTCTGGCTTTCTGCCCAGCTGGTTAAGAGCTGGCATCCAGTTGACTGCAGCGCTTATTTCTGCAGTAGGAACAAGAAATAATATTTGGGTTTCATTTTCTTTTGAGAAGCTCTTCAAGACCCTTTCATGAAGGTAATCTATTATTTTTCCATGCTGACCCTTTGATCTGCAGAGGATCTTGTACCCGTGTGAGAATTGCCAGTGCAGGGGAACTTGGGGCCAATTTCCTGCTGCAAAAACCTTGAGGAGCTGGTTTGGATGGGGAAGGGGATGGAACTGGCTCATTTGTCTTTCTCTCCAGCAAGACAAGATGACTGTACAGCCTTGCCCTGACAGCACCCATGATATCTCTGCTTTCTGTAGACACTTCCCAGTAGAGGGGAGAAAAATGCAAGGAGGAATTCAGGCTGTGCCTTCTCTCTTGTTCTTTCACCTCGGTGTCTCTCTGAAAGCTCAGAAAAGAAATTCATGGCGAGTCCTCCTTCCCAGTGCCCTGGGAGATGCTTCCTTCAGCCTTCAGGAGAAGGGGGAATGCCTGTCTGAGCCCTTTCATCAGCAAAGATAGTAGCTAGGAACTGGAGAAGAGGCAAGTAACTGAAATTGCAGAACCTTCTCTTTTGTCACCTGAAATTTCTCACAATTAATAAACTTCATAATATAGTGCTGAATTTAAGTGCATTAAGGACGACACGCCCAAGGTATTTTGGCGTTTTGAGAACTGACAGATAAGAACCTGGCCTCTGGAAGATGAGACATTTGAAAAAGTCCACAGCTTATGGCAACAGCTTATCAACAATATCCCCAAATGGTTTATTGATATGAGGTTTTTCTGGTTTTATTAGATCACCTAGGAAATATTCCTGTCTTCTGTACTAGCACTGGTCCCTGCCAACATCCTGAAGGGTGGGGAACCTGCTGACCTTATTATTTGGAAAAGACAACTTTTTTTTTCCTGTCCTGAAGTTACCAGCTGTATTCCATTAATGGCCAAAATACACTTCTGATGTAATATTATCTTTTCAGCTGTGAAGTAGCACCTATTCCATGTAGATTTTTAAAATTTGGAACCAAAATAAATCCTCACTTAGCTACACTGTGAGTAGCCTGATGCTGGCTTGTGCACAGAGCACAATCTGATGTTCCCACTATTGTCTGTCATCTAAATGCAGAGCATTTTTTTTGCAGTGGATAAGTGTAAGATGTTATGCTAGGAGGTAAAACTGATCAGGCTAGCAATCACTTTTTTTTTTGGATGAAAGTGTTTCCAGAACAACAGCACGTCCAGTGCAGAGAATACCAGGGAAACATTTGTCTGAAATGAGCACAAGGAGTGATGTTCTAATGGATGCATGGAGCTGTGCTCCACCAAATAATGGCCAAGGACGTGTCTTCTAACCCAGAAACAGAAGACTCAGAAATTACATGGAAATACCAGTGAATTAAAAGGAAAAAAGTTGCTATCACCTCCCTTTCTCCTGAAGATAGTTAGTTAGTTAGCTCTGTGGAAGGAGCTGAATGCAAGAAGAGACACAGATCTGAAATCCCAGGTTCTGTAAAGACACAGTTTCTAGGTGGAGGGATCAGCCTGTTCAGAGGTACAAGGTTTGTTTCTTGCAGCTGGCCTTGAATGGTTATTTCTCAATGTTTTGCTGTCATGCTGCCCACACCACAGTTAAGCAGCACCTAAAACATTCTCAGGACAAGGAAACTAATGCATGTGGAAAAATAAGTTTGAATTTATGAGACAAAAAAATTGTAACCTGTAAAGCGTTTCATCTTCGTGTAATTTTGTGCCAGTGCAATGTAGTGGGGAAGAGCAAGAATAATCTTTTGCCCAAAAAAGGCTGATTTTTAAGAGAACCAAGCTGCTGAGCACTATCATATCTCATATTCCTTAAATCTGTGTTTGCCATACTCAGATTTCTATCAAAATATATGACAAATACTACAAAGAAAATCTCCAGCTTTTAAGAATGTTAAGTAAAAGCCTGAAAACACAGGATATGGGTAACAGTGCACTGCAGTCCTGCAGAGAGACTTGTGGTGAACTTCCACCAGAACGTTTCTTGGCGACTCCTGCTCCTCCATTTGGAGTGTTCTGGGCACTGCCAGGGTCTTCAGAGGTGGGTGCTACACAGGAAATTCTATTGCCTCTCCCAAAAAGCAAGAACAAGTACAGGAGGGGTTAATTTTGACTTCTTAGTTCATTCTTAGATGGTATCTTGGGAGTGTGCTTGACAATCTTGACACCTGTATATATATATTTATTTTTATTGGAACATAGAATTACATTGGATTTTAAGTGATTCCATTTGATTTGTAAAATGATATTTTGTTTTCATTGGTTCTTCTGGTTTGTTTTCAAAATGTTGTTACAGTGAGCTCTTAAATATTTTAATTAGCAGCACATTACAAAATACTGTTTTCAGAGAATTAAGTCATTTAGAACTAGTTAAGGCCCTTCTGTATCACTTTAACCTGAATCTAGGCTGCTAATCCTGTTGAATAACAAAAACACTGGATTTCCCTCCCTGGTTGTAGACTCAGGCAGATGCTCACGAGTAAAGTGCACCTTAAATGTCACTCAAGGGAAGAAAATTAGCAAATTGAATTTTTTTATATATCTCTAAAACATAAATTGATTCCACTAGGGTTGATTTCATAGTCTAGTGGAATGTCTGAAATTCCCGGGGTATCTCCTTCTGTTTCATGTGTTATTTCTGGTGATGTCAAATAAGACACTCTCAGAATGTTCCTTCAAGCTGAAAAATGCTTTTGGTTTTCCTATACTTGTAAAAATTTGAGTTCCTTGATATTATTTCATGGCTTTTAATGTCATGTATTAAAAAAAATATTCCCAAAGCCATTAGGTGTCTTCTCATTCCTTTTAGTGAGTGTTTGTCAGATCTTTGGGGGCCACACAAGTACCTCAAAGTGTAAAATGCCTGTAGGTGGCCATTCAGAAACCTAAGCCTATAAACCATAAATATGTACATTGTCCATCCAGCTGGGCTTTGGTCTGGCCACACCAGTGCTGCCTTCCCCTGGACAGGGATGGGATCTTCCTCCCATTTTCCCTTCTCCATGGTTAGGAGGAACCATTGCTGTTCTCCTCGATGTCAGTGCAGGTTTTTACCCTCTATTCAAATCTGTGCTATTTTCCCTGGGGTTTTTGAGGTTTTTTTGCTGTGTGTGCTGAAAGCCAAGGCGCTGAGCACCAGCTGCTGGTCCCTGCCAGCCCAGATCTGCACTTTTCTCCTGGCTGTCACTGTTTCAGTTCTGTGCTGCTGCTGCTGCTCCCTCTGCAGTCCCCGTGCGAGCAGGATTTTCCCTCCTGGATAAAAAGCACGGCATGAGAGCCCCCAGCTTCAAACAGCTCCATTATCCCCTGATGCAATCCCAAACCGCCCTGCTTGTTTTTAGGCCTCTCCCTGGGGTTTCAGGAGAGAGCTGCAGCCTTGCTAAATAACCTCTGCTCTTTGCTCTCCTCTGCTCAGCCACAAGTGGCCTTCTCTCTGACCCTGTTGCTTCTGCCACCTGGAGCAGCTTTGCTGTGTCTTGCTGCCTTTCTGACTCACCACCTACATTCCAAATGCCATGTGAAAGCCTAGAGTTTCAACCTTGCCTTGGAACAATCTGCAGCAGCTTAAGGAAAACAACCTCTGGCTGTTACCCGAAGAGGGTTCAATAATTATTTCTCTAACCTTCCTAAAGTAAAAAAGTTGGCCACCAAAAACAAATAGGAGGAAGACCCCACACACATTATCCATACTGGCTGGCTTTTTATCAAAGAGGTAACAGGAATTAAATAAAAGCTTGGCAATTGCCTCTGCTGCCTGGAAAATACAAAATAAAAAAATGTCTATCCGTGCAAATAAAACAGATCGGTACATTGATTTTTTTCGCATATGTGTTTTCTGTAATATTCCCATCAACTCCTGGTTCTTAAGAATCATTTCAGAATAGGTGTATGTTAAGCAGCAGTAAGGACAGAGTGTACTGTTCAAGTAGAAATAAGGTTAAATACCCATCAAGAACAGGATGATTGGAGGAACCAACTTAAAACAAACTCACAATTCTGTGTTGCTGAGACTATGTCTGCTTTAAAGCCTCTGCCCCATGCTGGTGAAACTCTCTCCAGTGTATCCCCACAGGTGATGGATGCACTTCAGTTCTTACAGGAGGTATTTTCCATTCAGTGCTCTCTGTAGCAGGGCCAGGGACAAGGCAGCACCAGACAGGTTTCCAGGCTTCAGCAGAGTAAAAGGAAGTTTGATTAAAATTAATGCAGCAGGCAAAAAGCATTTGGGAACCACTTTCTACCAAAGTCCTTGCTAATGCTCCGAGGAACAGAGCAGGGAGGGAGATCACAAAGTCATCCTCAGTGTTTGCTTCCAGCATTATTTTTATTGACTGCTCACTGCTTTGCTCTCTTTCTAAAGTTCTTGAGGGCCCGTTTTCCCTGTAACTTCATATCTTTTTCTCACTGTTGCTTGTGAGTGCTCATCCCAGCCAGCCTAGAGCACCTTCTTCCCTGTGCCTGAAGAAGGAGCACCCTGCTTCCAATTAGCAAGGCAAGGAAGTTGGCTGTAGGAGCCTCTTCCTAACGAGAAACACCTCTGGTGCTCTGTTATTTGTGTTTGGTGCCTACTGCCCCTGGTCGAGCTCAAGAGATTGCTGTGCTTGGAACCAGATACACAGATCTTGTCTTCATTAGGAAAAAGGTGGTTTAGATGTCTCGCTAAAGGGATTCAAAAGACTTGAGCTTAATACAAATCAGTTGCTGTTTTTAAAAGGGGGTTGTTAACTCTGAATAGCTAAAATAGATTAAAGCAGCTGCTGTCTTTAGTAAGGCTGTAGCAACGGCTAAAGTCAGGAAATACCCATGGTGTGGCTCAGCCAGAAACTGCCAGACAGGCTCTCTGGGCAAGTCAGGTCAGCTCTTGATTCTGCTGCTGGGACCAGAAAGGATTTTCTTTCCACGCGTGGACAACTGCTTTGTGTGAGCCTGCCTCACCTGGCAGGGTACCTTGTTGTATAAAACACAACAAATTGGTGAAACAGGACTTGTACCTTTGATCAGGTTCCTTTTTTCTCTACATCAAACTCTTTGTTGCTCTTTACCCTGTGTGACTGCCCAATGGGTAGGAAATTCCTTCATGAGGGTTGACACAGCCCCAGCTTTCCCCTGAGGCCCTGGAAACTGTGTTCTACTAAAATTATACATGAGGAGGAAAAATGGCCAACTGTGAGGGGAAAGGAGAAAGTCACCATCACTCTGAGTGATAAAATGAGGTTTTCCCATAGTAAGGAAGTTTTTTTTCTGTTACAGACTGGGCAGCTTTGTCCAGATTATATTTCAGTCAGTGTCATTCAAAGGGTCTCTTCCTTTTTCAGTACTGTGAGCATTGCAACTGCTGATATGAACAGTCGTTCCTACACCATTATACTGTTTATGTTATTGACCCTGATCTATGCCAGCCTAACCTTCTGACTAACCTTAACAGGGATAAAAGTCCTTAACATCTCTTTAATGCTTTCTTCAGCTACTTCAGTTACCTCTTCTCTGAATTAGAATTACTTACATACTGCTATTGTATTTAAATACAGCATTTGTGTCTCTGTGGGTAAATGCTAGTTTGGTTCTAATTATTGCACTGGAAGCCTGAGGCTAGAGTGAGGTTGTTGCTTAAATAATGTATTAAAGGAAGGAGGCCATTTGGCTGGTTTTGTTAAAAATCCTGGGGCAGTCATTTGTGTAAAACCACTGAAGGCTCATACAAATGACACCTGTATAAGCTCCAGGGAGAATGTTATCTCAGTTCATGCTAGAAAAACCCCAGCTTGAGAGTCGTTAATGAAGCAGGAGAACTGCAGGAAAGCTCCCTCCTGCATCTCTAGTAAAAGATTCAGGAATAGCTGAAGCAGCTAAGAAATATCACTCATCACTGCTCCAAAATCTAAGGAGAGTGGGGTTGGGAGGTGCAGCTAAGAGGCTCTTGGAAACTTTTGAAATTGTTTTCATGCTTCAAGGGTTATATTTAACCTTCATTAAATGTTCAAATAAGTGAACATTTTGGTTTATTGAGTGGGGTTCAGGTTGCAGTAAAGACCACCACTCATTTCTGCTTTAATCTTTGCACTGATGAGAAATATTTGCCAAGTTTAGACACTATTTAATTTCTTTCCTTCCAGTCTCTTGAATTAAAACTGGCAACAAAACAAAAAAACAAAGCAAAACAAAAAACCCCAACACTTTTAAAAGTCCTACTTACATCTGATATAAACCAAATCTGTGTTAATATTAGCTTTTCTGAATATCTAGGAGCTCATCTCTTTCTGTTTTGTTAGCTTGGGTATTGTGGGCTGGGAATATTCCCAGTGTGTTCCTGGATCCCAATCAAGGCTGGCAGAGGCAGCAGGTCCCTGCAAACCCGTCCAGTGCCGTGTGGCACACAGCTCATGGCATTTCCTTAGAGGGGAGCCTGAGGTGCAGTTGTTCCCAGCACCTCCCTCCTGGGGCCTTCCTGGGATGAAGGCTCTGACCAGCCAGGATTTTGGAAAGGTATATGTTTGATTCCCCAGCATTTTATTTTTCAGATCAGCTCTGCCTGCTGGAGTGAAATTTGGTGGTGTGAACTTGTGAAGTCAGACACGTGAAAGGAGTACTGAAATCCTTTTTAACTGGCTAGACTCACTCCGTGTAACTTGCTGGTGTTTTCATCCTGCCCGAGACTGAGAGCTGTGGGGCTGTGTATCTCACGAGCGAATGACAAAGCCACGATTCCTGCCCTGGAGCAGCTGCAATCCAAGACTCCAGTGCTGTGATCAGGCTGCTGGAAGCACCAGGAGCCCTCCAAGGGCTCTGTGCTCGCCCTGCACTCTCGTTTCTGAGCCTGGGACCGCAGGATGCTGCAGCCAGACTTCTCAAGGGAGCTGATGCTGAGCTGCCATGGGCTGGGGATGCTTCATGGCTCTAGACCCTAGCTGTGAGTATCTGGAAATAACCCCCAAAGCCTTGATTCCGGAGTAACACGACACTCTGCAAAGTCTCCTTTCAGCAGCAGAGCTGGGATCTGCCCTCTGCACGCACAAGGGCCGGACTGGCTTCAGCAGGAGCCAGCACGCTCTGGCAAAGGCCCCGTGCTGGAGACAGCATTCTGCTCATTCCTCTGCCTGCTCACATTCGTGGTCTTTTCCAAGGTGAAGACAGTCCAGACTCAATATTTGGTCTTACTTCATCTTCAGTGCTTTTTCTGCACTTCTGGAGATGTCTGGGATTTCTTCTCTGTTTATGGGCAGTGCAATTACTAGAGCTGGGTGATGCTTTGCAGCTCCCTGTTGTTACTCACCAGAAATGCAAGTTCTAACATCCCTTACTAAATTCAAAGCTTCTAAGGAATAAGTTAATCTATTTTTTTTTAAAAAGGCAAACACGAAAACAACTGCTGCGGTATTTAAATAAAGTTTACAATTCTTATTTCAAATGACATTTTTATTTAGAAATCCAAAATGTTACCTTAGGTAATTCTGTAGACTGGGAAAACTGACAAAATTTAACCAAGATCTCATTTGGGGTCAGACAAAAGGATTTATTTAAGTCAGGAAAAAAATTTTTAAAAAGACCTCTAGAAATAGAAACTAATTTCTAAGACCTAAAAAAAAAAAAAAAAAGGCAAAAAAAACATTCTTAAACTTCTGATTCAGTCAGTGAACAAAACAACAAAACTTCTTTTGTTTTAGACATTGATGTCTGGAGCTAATGAGGTGCAAAATCTTTTTCCAGTTTCTGTTCAAATAATTAAGACATATATTCTGTGTATTACGTTTCCTGGTAATATGATAGCTCCACTTTTACACAATGCTATTTCAGGATTTATAAGATTGGAGGTAATTAATTCTAATATAATTATTTGTTACTGACTGGAGATCATGAACAATAGCACAGACTAAAAAGGAGAGTTCTTCAGAAAGCAAGGATAGAAGGAGTACACAAAGTAGATTTTTTTTTTTCAGGTGCTTTCATTAATAAATTTTGCTAAAATAGAAATTCAGACAGGAGCTGCAGAATAAGCTCTGCCTTGGCAGGAGTGGGCACTGGCTGCAGCCAGGGTCCACTGACTTACACCACCTGACCAGCCAGGGAGGTTCTGGGAGATCTCTGCTGCAGCAGCAGGGACGTGAGCTGCTGCCTGGTACAAATTTCAAGCAAATAAATTGTGTGCATGAATAAATCATAACAGCACCAGCATCATGTGGAGCCCTGAACTCTACCCACAGCCTTGCTAAGATCTGTGCAATCACTGAGCTGGTCACTGCCTAATGACCACTCTGCCTCTCCTCACATATTGCCTATTTTTTGCATGAATCGCTAAGTTCACAAAAGCCTGAAAAATATCTGCAGTGATCAAGTCCTGGTTATAGTCTGCAGATGAATTGAGAGGTCCTGTTCCATAACCTCTGTGTGACTTTGAAATGTGCATTCCACTTCAGGCAGAGTCTAACGCAATCTGTTTCCACTGAAGGCGAGCAACACTGGAAATATGATTACAATAATTGTATTATGAACATGGCATTGTCGTGATCAAGTGAGGGCTCCAAAATGTAACTGATAAAATTGTAACTTTGACCTCCATCTTTAGCTCAAAAACTCGATCCAGTTCAAACATCCCTGTGTGTTAGGCTCGTTAGCACAAAGGCAGACCCAGCAGTTCAATCCCTGCTCCCAGGAGCCACTTCGCAGACAATATTCGAGTAAACAAGAGCTTGTGGGAGGGGAGAAACAGGATCCATCTTTTGATGTTGGTTTGGAGCATGAAAGACTGAATCTTGTGCTGCAACAATTGCACCAATTCCCCGGTGCCAGAGCAACAGAGAATTCGATTTGAAGTTCTTGTGTAAACACACTGGGGCAAATTCATGGTTGATGTAAATTGTTGTAACTTCTTTGGCTGTATTGGTATCACTGAAACCAATGAATTTGGGGCTGTTTGCACCATAAGAGGATTCATCCCCTTCATAAATATTTATGCAAAAAATGAGAGAATTATAGTAATTTAAAAATATTTTAATGTGGTGTTCCAAGTCATGCAGAACATAGTAGACCCTTTCTGCTTTGTTTTCTGGTCCTCTGGCTTCATTCAGGTCCTAGTTTGAACTTTTCAGCTAAATATGGAAAGAAATGTGTAAATTGTACCAGTCCTACCCTTAGTTTCAGTTTGCAGAAGTATCATTGATATAGACTCCTGCATTTATTTGGGGTGGAAAGAGTCTATTTAAATTGTGAGATCAATCGTCAAATTATATGTGTGACTGCACACATCGTTCCAGTGTTTATTTTCTTTTCTGGCACACTTGTGGCTCTTTGGGTTTGAGGAATGTAACTCCATTGGAATGAGCCTCAGTGATAAAATGGTCATCACATAAGACGTCTTTGTGTTGTTTTGAAATGTACTATTACAAGGCATTTTAATAAACTTTGTTTTTATTTTCCTTGATTAATAACACATTTGCTAGTGAATTTTCTGGGATGTTTGATTCATGGTCTTTCCTTTCTTTTCCTTAGAACTCCTTGGTGGCAGCAGCCTCCAGGAGGCCTTGTGGGACTATCCCATGGCGATCTGACCTGGTCCTGCTTTTGTCCAAGTAATTTTAGTCGCACTAACACTTTTGACCCCTGGTGTCATTGATAAGCTCCAGAGCACTGAGTGCTGGGTCAAAAAAGTTTTGAAAGACCTGCAGAAAAGTGGATGCTTAAAGCCATGTGATTGATATTTATTTGTTTTAATGATGAATATATAATACTCTGTCACTTTCTCTTCTCTGCCCATTCACACTGACAGAGGAGCTGTTTTATGGATAGTAGATACATTGCATGTATTAAAAACTGCCAGTGATGAAAGGGAAAATGATCAGTTTTCATCTTCTCTGCTCAATAGCTGGAATGATTTTTACCTGTTCCTTAGCTGTGGGGTTTAGAAGGAAAGACACTGAACGTTGTGCAAGACATTAAACAACAGCAGTTGATCACTTCTGTTAATATGGTTTCACTATAGGATACTCTCGTCTTCTTCTGATTGGCATTTGCCTCTCAGAGAATTGTTTGGCTAATGCACTACTTAATACTTTCATTTTCTCTTTTTCTTTTTTCTTTTTTTTTTTTTTTTTTTGTTGAAACTGGCTTTTATCTTTAAACTGTTTTTATAAGGCAGAAAACTGTGTCCCTTTGAACTCATCCTCTGATGTCATAAGAGCTGGGAGCTGACATGAATTACACTGTGAAAATACTGACATTTAGAGCTAGGTACCAGCATGTGCTAAAACCCAGTAACACATGATGTGCTCCAGAATATTTTTTTACCATAGTGTTATTAGTGGCAGGCTCTTTGGTCTGAACGCCTTTGATAAGCGAAATTAGCACGCTGTTTTTCCAGCCTAAGTATGGTAAATTCTTTCCCCTTTTGGGGTCAAAAATTACAAATATTAAGGAAAACTCCAAGCGTCGCTATTTGCAAGGTTACAATGTTTGTTATTAGAACTGCGGAATACGTTCAGTCTTTTAGAGAAGACAGAGTGAGGGACCCCTGAAAGGACAGGAAACATCTATATTTTCTGGCAGCGTGCCTGTATTAAACATATTGCTCCCAGTGCCATCCTGGTGGCACGGTGGGGAGAGCCAGCTCAGCTATGCAGAATGAAAACACACCAGCGTATCGATATTTCATAACACAGCACGCGCCAGCCGCTCAGGAGGGGAAGGTAATTAGAGGAGGCTCTTTGCAGGAAGCCAGTTCTGTGGACAGCTAAAAAAACCCGAGGATGTCCACTGGAATTAGGGCCCTAATCTGAATCCCCTCCCAGGAGGAGCAGCCGAACGCAGAAAGCACTTTGCACAGGGCTTCCTCTGAGTCCCCCAGAGATGTCCCACAGAGAAGCCTGGTTTTAATGCTGCATTCCTCAGCACAAATAAAGCACAGCTTTACAGCCTTGCTTGTTCAAGGCTTGAAAAGAGACTCCTTTGGAACCCTCCAGCACAGGTATAGTGAGGCAATAGGGAAAAGTAATGTTTCCCTTGCACTTTTTTTTTTTTAATTACGACAGGGTTATGCCTTACATGAAGACAAAGTGGATTTTGGATCTTAAGTAACATCAGAAAATTATACAGTGCTGTGCAACCTCTAAAGGAGGCTGAATTTAGCACCATTTATTTCCACTGATATCCATCCTCTAACTGTGCCTTGTATAAACAGTTTTGATTCCATCAGGCAATTTTCCTGATTGTGTTAATGGATATTACCCTTCCCATGAGCATATAGAAAGTTTGCAGATGCTTTTAATCTCCCCATTTGTCTTACCCAAAAAAAGAGATCCAACCAATCAAAAAGCCCTCTAGCCTTTTATTTTTTTGAACCTAGTCCATAGCTCCTGGAACTAACTAAAACAAGCGAAGAAGAAGTCCAATGCGTTTGTAAATAACCGCGATTAAGAAAAGCCGCTTTGGCCGGGCTGAGTAGGGAAGCGATCGGCCTGGCTCCGGCCACTGGTGTGTGACCCAGCCCAGCCCCGGCCGGTCCCTGCAGGGCAGAGGGAGGAGGAGAGCCGGGCTCTCTGGGGAGAACCCTGCCGGTGCCATCACCAGGAGGATGGACCTGCCTTGGGAGCGCCGGGGGCACGGCAGCCGCGGGCAGAGCGCAGCGACGGACACAGAGGGGCTCCGGCCCTGGTTGCTCCGGGGTGACGGGGCAGCCCCATCCATGCCTGCTTCCCTCACCTGGAAACACAGGCCAGACAAAGCTGAGAAAATAAAAGTGCATGTGTTTAACGAAGGGCCTTCAGGTACATTAAGGGCAGACGAAGCCTCTCCGAGGGGCTACACCCAAGGTGGACAATGGTCACCAGTTTTTCAGACTATTATAAATTTGGCCCATTTACATATCAGAGTTTTATCCTCCGATTGCAGCTTCAGGTAGTGAAGTCCTATTCCCCCAGTTTGTTCTTCCCCTATTCACTGTTATTTATACTTTCCAGGGCCCGAGGCTCTAGAGTGTCCTTGGATCACAGGCCCAGAGGGGTTGTTTTGTCTGACCAAAATGTGAAGACGGTTAACCAGCACTTTATACGGAGTTTAGAGCTATGCACTAACACAGTACAGGATTTGAAAATTACAAAAGCTAAAATCTTAAGGCATCCTCGTGGTGATGTGCTCGTCTCCCGCGGTGGTGCCGAGCCCCTGAGCAGCACTGAGGGGCTGTGAGGAAGGCAGCTGTGGCAAGGGAAGGGCAGAGGCAGCAGCTGGAGGCAGCTGGGCTGAGCCGGCAGCGCCACGGTGCCCTCGCCCCCAGCCCCAGACCGTGGGTGAGCTGCACACCCTCCACCCCCCACGGGGGCCTTGAGAACAGTGAGGTCTCGAAACTGAGCGAATATGCAGGTAAGAAGTGGTACAGGTTGTATATTGGTGTGTGTGTGGTGTGCAGAAATTATCATTTCAATAGTAATTGCGCAGCCGTTACCACAATGGTCATCTTTATGAACTGCTTCTAGCCACGAGGAGTTCTCTCTGATAAAGATTTCTGCTGTTTGGAGGCAGGCCTGGATTTATAACCACAAGATAAAGTGATTACATTCAAAAGAAACCGTTGCTGCTGAAGGAGCCCCCAGAAGGAGGATTGGTGCAGAATGCTGCTCTGGTTTCTTGCCCTGTGTCGCTGCTTTACCCATCCAGAGTGGCCCTGTCCCTTGAGCAGCTCCCAGAGGGAGGACACAAGGGTGCAGGGTTTGCTCACAAGGGTGCCCCCACCTCCATCCCCAACATCCTTCCCACATCACCCTGTCAGACTCTTGGCCCCTCTCTTCTCCCCCAGCAGATGAAATCAGGCCACTTGAAAGAAAATGCTGATAAAGTTTTGTTCAAAGATATTGTTCTGTTAAAGATATTTTATTTTCTTCAGTGTCTTTAACTTTTGATTTTGGGGGTTTTCTTTTTGCCAAAATAGTGTGAAAGATACAAGAAATTTTCATCTTTTTTACTCCCAAAAGAGAAAAAAAAAAGGGATTAAAACACCCTAAGAAATAACCAAATCTGAGCAGATGTACTTTAGCTTTGAACAAGGAAAGGCCATTTGTGATAGGTTTTTCCAGAAATTGACTATTTGGAGGGAGGATATTTGCTTGGTTAGGAAAAAGAAAATTTAAAAAAAACCCCAAAAAAACCATGAGAATTATTAAGAGAGAAGAAACAGTGAGAGAATAAAGCAGGAAAAGGGACTTTGGAAGAGTATGAGAGGCATAGCAAGGGTGGGACTGAAGCACTCTAGGAGACCCATGGGTACTTTTTGTGGCTCATGAGTTGAGTTCTGTTGCTTTCTACAGCCCCAAGTTCCCTAACAAAGTTATTCCAATTTTCATCCTCTCCAAACCACTCACAAAATTTTGAACTAGAATGATGCAGAAAGAGGAGTGAATAAAAGGGTAGCAGTCAGCAAAACTTGCAGAGGGGCCAGGCACATCTGGAACAGCAAGCCTGAATATACTGGTGATAAAAGACTTGTCAGGAGAAACTCATGTGAAACAGGTTGAAGTTAGGGAAATGAGAAGGCTATTACGAGCTTTGAAAGTTATAATTTCAAGAAAATTGGAGCTGTTTTGCAGGAGAAGCTTGTGTGTCTGCTACCCTGTTATTTTTTGCTACTTTTCTCCAGAGAATTAGGGAAAAATGTGGAACTTTGTATGGGAGCTGAATTTGTGTTTGGGTGGACTTTGGGGAGTTTATAACTGATTCCTGGACAACCCCTCCAAACACCCAAAACTGTCACTGGCAGCAGGGGTGCCACAGGCTCTGTGGGTGCTGCCTTGGGGGTCTCCTGAGCCTTCCCAGCTCCTGCTCTGCTGAGATCAAACCTCAACTCCTGACTCCTCAGGCCCTGATCCCTGCCAGAACAGCCGGTGGATTCCTGTGAAACCATCCCACCGTGGTTCAGCACTGCCACTCACCCAGAGGTCCATTTTGGCTCAGCAGAGGGCTTTCACAGGAGAGACAGGGCTGAGAGGTGAAGTGCAACCTCCTGAGAGGCACGAGAAAAAGCTGCTGCCAGCACCCTGCCCTGTCTTGCACAGGTTGGATGTGTTACAGGAGCACATCCCTCGAGTGTGGGGAGACATCTGAGACATCTGTGGGGAAGAAAATCCAGTCAAGAGCATTGTTCTGAATGTTCTGGATCCCAGCAGGGAGAGCTGGCTGCAGCCTTGGCTCATGAAGTGGTGCCTCTGGGGACTGGAAGCTTTTTCTTTGCAGTTTGAAAACCTGTCTTGTGTAAAATTGTTTAATACTCATGATTCAATTGATTTTAAAGTGGATAATCATCACTGAGCTTTAAATACACAGAGCTTGTTGTTGGAGCTACAGCTTTTCTTTGTTAATACTAACATTAAATATTTATTCTGGATAAGGATAATCTAGTAATATGGGGAAACACCTGTGATTGAACTGCTGTGATAAGGATCTCTACTATACAATTCTCCTGCCAATATTTTCACAAACCTCACTATATTCAGGGGTAAATAAATTTAATTCATTTTCCACTCATGTTGTCTCCCAAATTTGAATGTATTTGATGCATGAATCTTTGCAATAGGTTGTAAAGCCCAGCTCAAAACCTGTGCTAATTTATTGAAGGAGTTCTGTTTGACAGAAGCCCCTTTTTCCCCTGCAGCAGTAATTGGGTGACGATGATTGGGTCGTTTTGGGAAACAGCAGAGCAGGAGAAGGCAGCTGCAGACAGCGTGTGAGGAAACCCAAAGCCATGCACAGATTTAAGATTTTATGAAGCTGCAGCAATTCCCTGACTCACTTCAGTGGAACTGTATTACCCACAGGCAATTCCTCCCTGTTTGCTCAGACAGCCCCTTCTGTGTGGCTTTCTAAATCCTGTGAGATGGTGAATCTTTCACTTGAAAAGTGGAGGATGAAGTGATTTGTTTTTCCCACTGATGGTAACACACTGAAGAAAAATTGATGCTGAATACCTCTGTTATATGCATA
Source organism: Phainopepla nitens (assembly GCA_013400175.1). Classification (NCBI taxonomy): domain Eukaryota; kingdom Metazoa; phylum Chordata; class Aves; order Passeriformes; family Bombycillidae; genus Phainopepla; species Phainopepla nitens. The sequence goes on from VXBQ01010105.1 coordinate 139,985, forward strand.
TGAATGTCAGATACATCTTCATTTAGTGTTATATATTATATTATTCAATAGGAAATACCTGATAATTTTGGCTTTTAAATGTCTTACTGATATACTACGCATAAATTTAATTACTCCAAAAAGTATTTTGCTCCAATTTTTCTTAGTTTTTTTGTAAATACCTCTTCAGAAGGAAACAGTTTCATGGCATTGATATTTATTAAAATAAAACAACACCTAAAAATACAGCCTTTTCACAGCAGCTATCAGACATCCTTGTAAGTATCTAATTGGGCTCTTGCATGCATGAAGCTTCTGCACTTCAGAACATTAATCTGAGCTGCAATTTTTGTACAGTAATTTCTTTTAATATTACTTGCTGCTAAGACCTGTATAAACCCAGACCTTGTGAAGCCAACAGTAAACTTCTACTGGCTTTTGTGAAGCTGAAGTTTCTTCTTGATGGAAAGGGAAACTTCTCTTTCAGCCTTGTAAAAAGGCAGAGGAAGCCAAGTGATCTGCTAGGGCTTAATGCAAGTGCAAGTGGGCTGGGGTCCTGCCTTTACTGGCTGGTGTGTGAGGGATGGGAGGAGCTGTGTGTGATGGCAAGAAGCTCCTTCTTCACTTCTGTCCTCTCCTGAAAACCCCTGTCCCCAGGAGCTGTGTCAATCATTACAAAGCAATTTCTGTTCCCACAATGAGTGACATTTCAGTGCTCAGTGCTGTCCAGTCCTGGCATGCCTGGGCAAGAGCTATGAGCTTCAAAAACCCACCTTACAGAGAGCTGTGTGCT
>VXBQ01010110.1:118-34863 GCA_013400175.1 Phainopepla nitens
GCCCCAGTCCCGTCCCCGCCCGGCTCCGGCGGCAGCGCCGGGCCCGCGGCGCCACCTCCCGGGGAACGGCGGGAGCCGCGCTGGCAGCGATTAGGACCTGGAATTACCCTAATAGCGAGGTACTTATGTCTAATTCATTATATTTTAAATAATTAAGGGCGGAAAATCGCTGCAAATAAATATTTGCGGAGGTGATGCTCGCGCCGCTGCCGGAGCGGTGCGCTCAGGCCGGCGGGGAGCGCTCGGGGCCGCCGCCGGGCGCTGCGGGGCCGGGAACGGGCGAGAGCCGGTTCAGCATCTCGCTTCTCCGGCCCCGGTACCGCAGGAGACACCGCGGTTTGTGTGACCGGTTAAATATTAAATTAAAAGATATCTTGGTGTATTTTTTAGTTCATCTGTTTCTTCAGGAGGAAGAAAAAGGAGCTAAAGCTGTTCAAAGAGCATTTTTAAACACTCTCCCCTATACCGCTAAAAAAAAAAAATTGGTTTACATTTCATCCTCGAATAAAAGCTTATTGGTTACTTCTTCAGCTCCTGTTTTTAACTTCACACATCCAAACCAGCATATCAACTCTGTAAAACATGATTAATTCCACAGACAGTACCAGCGGTGGGACTTCTCCCTCCCCCTCTGCCGATGTAGCTGCTAATTGTACTTGAATTGTTTACTGCTGTATTGTTTTACAAGTGCCTGGAGAAAGATGCTTGATATTCCCACCACCGGCAGAACCATCCCAAGAGCAAATGCTTGGCAGATTTTGGCAGGGATGTACACAGGCTACAACTACAGCTTGTTAGCTAAAAAAAAAAAATAAAAAAAAATTATGAAGGTGATGACGCCTCTGTAATTATAGGTGTTACTTGTTATAAAGTCAGAATGTTTTCCAAGCTACTGTAATGCCACACCTCCAGTGTCCCAGGAGCCAGGCCTTGGAGTCCTTTCCACCTTAGTCACTGGTTTATGAGGCTTTGCAGAGCACATCACCAGGCTGCACAGCGGGTTCCTGGCCCACTTGGCACTCCTGCATAGGTGCAAAGCCCATGTGGGTACTCAGCTGTTATTTTAGCTTTTCCAGCAGCCATGACAAAAGGAAATACACACTAGGTACTGCCCGAAAAAGTTGGTGGACATAAAGAGAAATGTACATTGGATTTACAGCCTGGTTTTATGATTATCTGACTTTGTTTCAAATAAGTGCAAGCAGAAGCAGCCCTGTGAGTATCCTGATACTGAAACTCGAGGCAAAAGCCCTTCTTGGCAAGATGGTGGTTGCTGCTTTCCACATTTCCTTGTTTTTGGGGTAGTCAGGGCAAGTCAGATCAGTCTGGCAACAAATAACCTTCGAAAAAGTAGAAAATGCAGCTCTACCCATCACATGGTACACGTGCCAGGTAGAATAACTCAACCTTTCTTTTGCTCAGAGAACTCCAAGGGCAGGAAAGGTCAACCTGCCTATGAGGGGGAAATTTAAAAGGTGTAAACATCAGCTTAGAGACTAAGCCCAATGCTCTTGGCAACATTTGCACCAGCTTTAGTGGAAGCAGGATCTGTTCTCCAACTGGGGAAGTCCCACAAAGCTGCGTCCCATAATGTGACACAGCTAAGGTCTCAAGTTGGCTTGTCTGACAAAATGAAGGTAAAAGTTCTCCCAAATGAGAGCTATAACAAAACCCAGATATCTTTTTAAAGGAAATATTGTTGTTGGGGAGGGGGGTTTCCAGCATCCCAAATTCTGATCCCTCAGTTGCAAACGCATTTGCATCCTTAATCTGCTTTTGCTGTTATACTTTCCCAGTTTCCCTGGCCACAGCAGAAGCCGTGTCCTGGCCTGTGCTGGGAGGACAAGCTGGAGCAGAACCGAGCTTCCATGTGCCAGGAGGTGCCTGGCAGGACAGGGCTGCCCTGCAGCCACCTCGAGGGCTGGTGCTGGGCTGGCAGTGGCAGAGCAGGCAGCGAGCAGCACAGCCAGCTTAGTGCTGCTTGCAAGGGAAAGAAAGGGCTGTGCTGCCCCGCAGCAGCGCGAGCCAGGCAGAGCAGGCTGGAGCCTGGCTCCACACACGGGGCAGCGGGAGTCAGGCACAGAATAAATGACATTTTGCTCTGTTGTGAGTCCAGAGAAGCTCCACTGCAGTCAGAGTTGGTTTGGATTTGCACGGGCAGTGCAGAGACATGAGTCTTGGATTCACCCCAGACCCCTCTGGTTCCTCGTGGATGGGAAAGGCTCCCCACGTCCGTACCCACACCAATCCTCCCTACTCCTGGAGGTGTCCCTCCAGCCGCCCCTGGACCAGAAGCCACCCAGAGATAACTTTTCTATAGCACATTTCCATTTGTCCTGAGCTGCCAGCCAATACATATTTCCTTTTCCTGTGGGGGCAATGAATAGCCATTGTATTTGCGTTGGACTATTAATCTGCATGAATTTGGTCGAGATCCTTAAATGAATATTCATGGGAATTAATGTCATTTAATTCCTATTGCTTCCTGAATGTAATTACGTGCCGTACGTGAATTGGCAAACGCCACAACACATCCAACCTTGCTGAAAGTCTGTGACCGACTCAACACCACGGGCTGGCCACTTGTGCAGTACTGAAGATGCACAAAGCACTGCCAAGCTTGACTTCAGGAGAGGAAACCAATAAAAGAGGAAAGATCTACACTGTAGGTAGCAACCGCCACCTTGAGGGATGGAAAATATGATTAAAAAGGTATTTTAATACAAGCTCTTCCCCAGGTATTTGTCTACATGTAGGGACTACATTAAACATTTTTATTGCTTTTTAAAAAGCTTTCTTCCTTCCACTTTCTCACCCACAGAAAAACATCTTTCAGGGCCTCCTATCCTGGCCTCTTTGGACAAACAGCATCTCCTGGAAGACCTTCAGCACATCCTACAAATCAGAAGTGCCCAAGTGCAATCCTCCTTCTCCCAGCAGCCCGCCTGCCAAAGTTCACGCTGTTCCCCGAGTAATAAAGCATAATCAGCTCTGTATTAAAGCAAAACCAGTCCCCAGCATCAGTGCTACCAACCCCTGTTGTAACATAACAAGGACTCTTCCCAAAATATTTGGGCTTGCCCTGTCACAGTGAGAGGCGTTCAAGTTCAGCGCTCTGTCAACAATGCCAGGTGTCTCCTGAACCTCCGGCGCCCGAGCCAAGAGAGAGAGCTCAGAAGCACAGGAATAATCATTATTCACATTACTAAAATGTAACGGAATGTTTAAACAGATAACGTAACACAATCCCTCACAGGAGAGAAAAAAAAAAATACTGTTTATTATTTATCCCTGTCAGATAGAAAATGAACTCAATCTCCTGGAAAGCAAAAGCAAGGCTCCTTTTTTTTTTTTTCCTTCCCTTCTTTCTGCAACTGACAGCCATGAAAAAAATATTCTATTGTGGCAGCTGCGCCCCTTCAGAAGGGCTGATGTTCGCTGTGGTTTTTGATAAACCAACTGGCAAATTTTGGGGGTGAAAAAGAAGTGACTTGAAGCCAAACACATCTAAGAAAAAAAAAAAAGCCTTGTGAAATCAAAAATCCAAGAACAATTTCATGTTGAGTCAATCTGAAGATTTCATTTCAATTTTGATTTTTTTTGGGGAATAAGAAAAAAGACACACACCCCCTTGCTTGAAAATAAAATTAAAGGACATTTTGAACACAAAGTAGTTTCAAAATGAAAAATCAAAGTGTTTCATGTCAGAAGTGTCAAAACTAACAGCTTCAGCATTTGTCAGAGCTTTTTTGAGTTTTTATAAATGACAAGTTTGGCATGTGTGCACAGACCGTTTTGGTGCTGCTGAATCTGCATTTTTGCATGCAAAAAAAAAAAAAAAAATTGGTCGGATGAAATTTTCTGCGGAGAAACCGTTTGCCATTCCCTTTGTGTGGAGACCAGCAGCACTCTCCCCCATGGCTGCGCTGTGCAGGAGCCTCCCTGACACCTCTTTGGCTTATTAATATTTTACCCTTCAGTTTGCAGGACTCCACAGGCCTGGTCTTTTCCAGAAGCAGCTCCCTGGTTGGCGGGAGGAGGTACAAAGGTTAGGAGAGCCCGACTGTGCATCTCCAGCTTGATGTGCTGCTGTGTGACAGGCGGCCACAGACCTATCCTAAGGTGACATTAGGTAATTTATTAGCTTGGTTCATTACTGCTAAGCTCCCTTTCATCGGCTCGCTGCCTCCTCAAAGTGAGGGTTTTCCAAAAATATTTTATCCCAAAAAGTTGGGAGAGGTTACAGTCAGGTTTACACCTTATGTGGCAGGAGAGCAGGGGTGGAAAGTGAGGTATGTAGCACCTGAATTAAGACATTTGATTTAAAAACCTAAATTACATAAAAATCCTAAGTTACATAAATGCTATTGCTATAAAAATGTACCAGCAAGCATTTACAATATTAGCAACTGAATATATTCTTGCTAGGAAAGCAGCAGCCACCCAGATTTTGCAGGTCTGCTTCCAGCCTAGCTGACTTTGCTGCAGGTTTGGGACAGTGCCTAATCCCCTGGGAAGGCAGCAAATAAGATCTTCTGCAGATAGCAGACACCTACCTGCCTTTTGCTACCCAATTTCTGTAACACTTTCTACATCTCTCTGATGACAGCAACACTTCTTGCTGTATCTTGACAACTTCTAATTAACCCAGTCTCAGCATCTCTGAAGATTTCAGAGAAAACCAGCGTACTCTGGAGCAAGAGAGCAAATCCAAAGCACCGTCTCCTCCTCTGGCCTCCAGCACAGCCTTTACTCCATAGGGGATACAGACCCCAGGTCATGGGTAGTGTGGCTCTGCTAAAAGCCAGATCAGCTCCTTCCCTGCCTTCCTGGAAGGCAGCATTGCAAGCCAGCAGAGATGGAAACAGATCTCTCACATCTCGTTGGCATTTCTGGGTCTGCTCAAACTCCTGCTGTAGGAGCACATGCAGAAACCTCCATGAGGACATGTGACACTTTCAGCTTCCAGTGGAACGAGCAGTCTCATCTCAGGGAATTGGTCTCCTCACTCCCTGCCCTCCTCTCCCCACAAGTTCAGCATTGCCTGTGAAGGAGGTGCAGTAATTGCAGCTTTCCCTGTGTAGGGTTTTCTGTTGATGCTGTCTCCAAAGGATTCTATGCTGAAGTATTATTTCATCTTAACTTTTTCCACTATTATGACTATTTTTTAATCCAAAAGTCCAACATCAACAAAGATTAAAGCTTTTAGGCTAGTTACATATCTATGAAAACAACAGTCTCCTGTGTCTTGGGACATAAACACTACCAGATGCTCTAGTAAACACCAGAAAGGGGAAAGAAGGGGGGAAAAAGAGAGTGGCCACGAGAAGGAAAGGGCTGAAAATAAGTTAGAAATAGCAGAACAGGAAACTAGGAAGGTAAATTCCTGCTGTTTCTGGCTCTGTGGCAGAGAAGAGGTTAAAGCCCAGTACACTGCCATCTCTAGACAGAACTAGTTGTTATTGCATTGATAAAACCCCGGGTTGTGTTTTCCTTGTCCATTTTGACCCGTATCTGACGTTAGCATTGCAAATGATGTCTGTTGCCATTCAACTACTCAGAGTGAGCGGACAGAAACAAGACAGAGAGCTTAGCAAAGACTGTACTAATGGAAGGGGTGGGGAAAAGTCTGATTTACATGTAATTAATTATTATTTATGTAAAAACTATATCGTTGTGGTGGTTCCTGACATCATTTAAAGCGTCTTTTCACAAGAGGAGTCTCCCCTGTTAGTGCACTGATCTTTTCTGTGCTGCCAATATGAACTGTGACAACTGATGGCAGCCACGCTGGCCCATCACCACCACTTGCAGGGTTCTCATCAACTGCCCAAAGGAGAGAAAGACAAGAATCCTGCCTCCTTCTGAACAGGTGATTTTGCATTACCAGGGCCATGGAATGCTAGCAAATCGTTCAGTGGGAAATCATCTGACCTGAGGCCAACACTGTGCAGAAAGACAGAGTTATGCATTGCTATTGTGAAGAAGTTTCAGATTAAATAAATGTATTTTCTTCTGAACTTGTAAAATGATTAACTTATTTATTTGATTTCAGTATCTAATCACGAAATAATTACCTAACCCAGCCCCAAGGTATCTTGGCAATGTTGTTGGAGACACACTCCAGCACAGACAAAAGCTCCCGCGGGAAGACATCAATCATCTTCCCCTACAAATGAAACTGGTCCACAAAAATGAACGGCACGGCTCCACCCCAGCTCTTTCAAAATCCAGCTGTCTCAGCCAGAGCTCCAGTCCAGCTCCCAGACACATCCCTGCCCACTGGTTTGCACAGGAGCCAGGTCAAACCTCAAGTGCCTGGATTACATATGGCAGCATGACCCAATTTATTCAGGCTCTGCTGGACAAAATCTATACACTGGAAAGTTTATTGACAGTGTCTCACTGGTTCTCTCTAATTTGCCAAAGAGGCTGCTGGGCAGGAAACTCTGTTAACCTCAATCATGGTAGGGACAGATTAAAGGGAGCTGGACTCAAAACCAGCCAGGTCTTGAGCCACCCTCTCGATAAAGACAAACACCCCACAGCAGTAACTGGAGCAATTGGACGGGGTGGGAACTTTGGCCGGAGCCTGGGGGCGGAGGCTGGAGGGGATGGGATGGACAGTGCTCACTGGAGGGAGGGGTGTCCCCTGCACTCAGGGTGCCACTCACGCTCTGCCCACGTGTCCCAGAGCATCTCCCCCGCTCCCGCCTCCAGAGCATTTCTGCAGGCAGCACTGCCTCTGCCCGTGCTGACAGCTCACGGGGGACACACACTGACACTGGTGCCTGCCACAGTGACACCGGTGGCTGCTGACACCTCAGCCCTGTNGGGCAATCCAGGTTTGCCTGCCACAGGCCAGGTGTACCAAACCAGAACTACTGCAGGCAGAAACCTGCCTGAAGGTTCCCACCTACCCTTCTGCTTTTAGACAGCAGCACAACACATCCTGTTCTCCCATTGTCACCTCCTTGTCAACTGCTGTGAGCACCAAAGCATAGCTAATCCCACCTGAGAAAGGGTGGAAATCTCCCCTCAAATATGTATCTTTATCCCAGGTGAATAATTTCCGAACAGCACAAAGCAGTGTTTCCTTCAACCCTCGCACATCCCAGCTGTGGTAGGATTTTCATCCCGGGCTAAATGGCTTGTCCAGCCTTGCCCAGTTTGTGAATGGGGCCAGATACCAGGCAGGCACCCGATATCCCAGTTGGAAGAAAGCAAAAAAAATTGTCCTAACAGAGAACCATCTTCTTCATGGCATTATTTGTTTTGTCAAAAGCAACAAAAGCTTGAGACCGAGCAAACTCAGCTCATGCCGAGCATGCTTGGCATGAGGAAATGTTTTTGTTTCTTGAAGCAGGCTCTGAGAAGGTCAGCTTGTCTTGCCTGCCACTCCATTTCAGGCTTTAAATGTTTTTTATTTTGTTTTTGCAATATTTTTGCCTATGTAATCATCAAAACATTCCGTTTTTTGCTTGCTTCATATTTGTTTTGTTGGGTTTTTTTTCAGGTCACCTTTACCATAGGGACAAGTAAGCCAATATCTGTGTATTCCAACCTTCAAACTTGTAAAACTGAATGAGGTCAGTGCAGGGACTGTTTTTCCTAGTGAAATTAGCACAATCATAGGGCAGAAATGTTTTCAGAGCTACTGAAAGCTCTTTATCTGGTCAGTCTAGATACCAGATGTTTTCCTACAAATTTTTAGCTCTTTTTGGTTCACAACTCCTCTCTGCCGTCCTTGCACATCAAACAGCTGCAGAGTGAAGACAGCGTTTTGAATCTCAGAAAAAAATTCAGGTTTTCAGGAGGGTTATTTTTTTCTGCTGTGGGTTTTTTTTTCAGAGAGAAGACCTTGTTTTAATGGGAAACCTCACACCCAAGAACCTTGTGGCAGTTTGTTCTTACCCACGATAATTCTCTGGCCAACACATTACAGCTTCCACCCCGATACTGCCGGAGTCAGAGGCACATTTCCTTCAACCCTCTGACTTGGTTAATCACATCAAGTAATTTGTTTATGAAGTTCAACTCTACAAAGCCCAACTTGGAAGCAGGTATTCATCCTCCCAGTTACAAGCACTTCTGCTGTAATTTCTTTTAAAGTCAGAGCTGATCTTTATCTACAAAAGGCCGGAGCAATAAGTATTTGGTGTGTTTAGAAAACACGTCTCTTTCACCACACCTGCAGCCCAGCTGCCAACTTTCAGCCATGTGGACTCTCCACAGCTCTGGGAGGCTCTGGTGCAGTAAACAAAGTAGTTTTCTCTGGATTCCCATGTTCCAGGCACCTCTCCCAAATGTCTCATGTACTTATGCCCTAAAGGTCTTCATGCAGGTCCTGTTTCCACAGCATTTCCAAGGCTTTGGTGGGAGTGGGAGCTGATGGTATTTGAGTTTTCTTCCACCTCTCTTCTCTAGATTGGCCTATTAATGACTTCACAATAGATACAGAAGAGCCTTAACTTTTGAACAAGAACAGAAACCATTTCAGGAGTTACTCCTAAGATTTTTTTCCCCACCCCTGATGTAAAAAACAAATGAAATCCCATCTTTTCAGGCTTCTGCTGAAAAATTGTTACAGCACCCAAACCTGCAGCTGTCTCCCACGAGCTGCTTCTACCTGACACAAGGTAATGTCCCATGAGCCTCTCCCTTGGCATCACTGGTGTTCATGTGGGTCATAGCAATGCCAGTGCCACTGAACAAACAAACTTCAAAGTAAAAAGGAATGCCAGAGCCAGGGAGACATGCCTGGGGGTGAGAGAACTGGTATAATAAACTCACAGCATCACCCTGGTGCCAACAACCCAGTACTTTTTGTGCCTCTCATTTATGCAGTTTCTTGGAATGGTTTCCTAAGCCACCGTTTCATTTTGGTGATGAAAGGAACAGGCAAGGGTTAAACTGGAGCCGCCATCCCCCACCCCAGCCTATTCACTACAGAAGGAAATCTGTCTCTCTCCCACCCCTCAGCATCCTGTCTCTGCTGCCTTGGAAAACACACAAGTCCCTCACGGCTTCCTGAGGGGCAGAGACCTCAGCCTGCTCCCAGCCCTCCTCCACCCCGGTGCACCCTGCAGCATCCTGGTTTTCCCATGGCAGAGCACCCTTCCATGGCTGGAGGGCTCCAGACACTGCATCTTCTTCCCTCACACCTGGCCTGGCCAGAGGAGCAGCCACATCTCTGTCTCCTGGGTTTTATCCCAGCAGCTGCCCAAACGTGGCCTTGGGTGCAGCAGATATCCCACAGCTATCACAGTTTTTCCATCACCAGGGACTGGATAATTCTCAAGTGGCTTCTTCTCCTCCTTGTCCCCCTTTACCAGGTATACCCACTGGCTCATTTTCTTTTTTTTTTTTTCCCTCTACAGTTGATGGGGAGAGCCAAAAGGAACTTCAAACTGCTCCCTCAAGATCATCCCATCCTCATCCAGTGTGTTCCCCACTGGGTGCCAAAGTTTTCCCATCCCTGTGACTGCAAGGAGCCAAGCCATGCTCAGAGCAATCTGAAGGCTGGGAACCCACAGGCAAGTTCCAGTGTTAAACCAAGTCACACCAGCCTCACAAAACCCCTCAGAGGTCACACAGGGGTTGCTGTTTTCCCTACAGGACCCTTGGCTGCTGCTGAGCACATTTGCTTTTTCTGCATGGAAAGGTCGGCTCCAGAGCCCCAAGTCCAACAGGCTCAGAAAATGGACCAGTTCAGTTTCCCCTTCAGGTACAGGGGATGGGTGCCAGGAGGAGGAGGAGAAGCCAGCCCTGGGCACCTGAGGAGGCCCAGCATCACCTGGAGCATCCCACCCACTACCTGCACAGAGCACAGCACAGCTGGAGGCGCTCAGCAGCATCACCTCAGAGCTGTGTCCATGCCAATAAATGCAGCTGGAAGCACAGAAAGGCCCTGCTGCCTTCAGTCCAGGGCTGGAGCAGGCTGGTGTGAGCTCTGGGGCCCGAGGTTACAGAGACATGCCCTGAGAATGCTTCCCAAGGGCAGGTACTGCACACTCTGCATCCTCGTGGGGAATCTGTGCAACCTTAACTGGGGCACTGGGAATTCACACCCTGGCTCCCTGTGCTGGAACTTGTCCGTGGAGACGAGCCCCACACGGCTTCTTCCAGCACTCCTGGTCCTGGGGAAGCAGCACAGAGAGCTACAGCGTTGCCAAATCTAAACATTGAGAATCATGAGTCATAGTTTCCGAAAATTATCCCAGTGGTGTTTAAAAAACAAAACAAAACAAAAAACCCACCCAAACCAAACAAACAAACAAAAATGTAATTAATTCCATTTTTCATCTCTCAGATGACACCTAGAAGTTTCTCCATAGTTCTCAGTGCTAAAAACTCAAGGGAAAACAAATACATGACAGAAAGCAGGAGCAGAGATTTTCATGCATTCTCATGATTCCAGAAGCTGGAGTTTTAAAGAAAAAGAAATAAACAACAAAAGGCTTATGATATAAAGATTATAACTTGGCTAGCAGCAGAAGTAAAACCTCATGGTTTATGTGACAAACCTCAACTGAACAACTCAGCTCCAAAACTTGGAAAAAGAAGGTGAAACATTCCAGTATCATTTTGGCTGCCAAAATAACAGAAACAATTGTGCAAAATTTCAACGCGAGGGGGAAGAAAAAAAATCAATGAGAATTTTTCCACTTTTGTGAACTCAGAGACAAACAGATGTTGACAAAAAGATGTTGCAAATAGTTCTTGCTGTTGCTCAGCTGAGCCTGAGTTGCAATGCGAGCGCATCTCTCGTTCATGAAGCCATTGCTCACACACAGCAGCCAGTGCAGTGTCTCTGCACGCTTGGGGCTCCTTTGTCTTGCCAGCACAACGGGGTTAACTTCAGCCTCTTGTACCATGTAACAGGCAGAATGAATTATTCTCATTTCTTCTGCAAGAACATACCTGCACTGCCCTAAAAGAAAGGGGCACAGACCCCGTTTCAGACACACGAAAAATCCCTGCTCCTTGGTAACATCTGCACTTTTTAATGTGATTCTAAGATTTGGACAAGTATCAAAGGGCCCAGCTGGCTCCTGTGTGCTACTTTCTATGCTCCTTCAGCAGTGAAGCAACCTTTAATTATATTTATTCTGGATTAGACCTGTAGGACCCAACCTAAATCATACCAAGACCCAAGAGGTGCTCTCCTGGAAAAAGCCTTCCGAAATGGATCCCATGTCCAAATTGCAGATGACGCCATCATGGTTTCATTTCAAGGCAATCCAGATGTTCAGTAAAGTGATTAGGAAGTGGTGTGTATCAAATATAAGATACTCCACATTGAATTAATGCATTTATTTGCTCTGAATGGTTTTCCAGGTCAGGGCAGCACTTTGCCTGTCACAAGTAAAGTGCTTTGACAGAACACATGGACATTTCTCCTGCTTAAACTGAGCCAGCAAACAGAATGGCCAGCAACTCCCAAGTCTCAGAAGACTCCAAAGAAGTACTGTCTCTCTGATATATTTATTTCCTGGCCCACTAAATGCATGAGTTCAGGTCCCATTTGTCAGCATCCTTCACAGGAACAGCCATTTGAAAGGAAGCAAATAAACATAACAACATTATGGTGGGGTCATTGAGTTTTCAGCCTATTACTGGCTAGCAGGTGTGCAGCATATCACTCAAATCAGCTAATATGGCCCTTTGCTCTGAGGAATGAAAGCCAAGAACTTGTCTCTCTGTGGTGCAGCACCTATGCCTAGACAAGCTTCTTGTTCCAGTGCTGTCCCCAAGGCAGGTGTCCATGCTTGTGGCACAGGGCTCTCATCCTTAACCTGGCCTCGGCTCTGTAACTGGGACAAGGTCTGCAAAACCTGCCCAGGACTGGCAGGAGCTGCTAAAGCCTCGTCTCAAACTGCTGCAGAGTGTAAGTGCCTCCTACCTCTCCCATAGGGACCTACTGGGGTTTTGCATTCCCTTCAAAGAGGAAGAATGAGGACTGAGAACAGCTGAGAACATAACATGGGTGTATCCTATGTTTTACTTCCATATTTAGCAATCCAAGAGAATCAGTAGCCCCCTTCTTCCTCCTCGTGAGAGAAGCATTCAGGGGATGTGTTGACTATTACCCCATCTGCCACAGTTTTCCAGGGAGGATATCAGAAACAAAGTTCTCAGGAAATCACAGAAACACTAAATCCAGAGGCATCACATTCTCTGCTAATGGAAAACATCCACGGACTTGGGCAGGATCACCAGTGTCAGGGTCCCTTCTGACTTCAGGCCTATGTCTCTTTTTCTCACTTGAGTTTCTCCTTACACCTTCTGCTTGTGAACAGGGGAGGACTTACAAGCACATGGGGGAAAAAAATCCAGATAAGAGAATGCAGCTGGGTTGTAATTTGTAGTTTCACAGTCCTTTGTGGATAAGCCCCAACACAATACATCCATTTGCCTGCAAATTCCGAATTGTGTTAAACCCACAGTAGTTCTAATGTAACAATATCTTCATGCTGAGCAACTTGAAGACTGCTGAGAAATACAGCACTTAAGCAGAACAAAAAGCAAATTCCCAGCAGCACCTTCCACCCCCATGTTTTTATTGAGTTTTAGTAGAAAAGAATTCAAAAATACAGAGGGCCTGCAGACCAGACTAGGCATTGTCTGCATTAATTTGGGGTTTACATTACTTTCAGCTGATACTCAGATGAAAAATTAACCCAGCATTCCTCCACGGTTTAGGATTTTGTGAACGAGTTTTATAGACACATCTCTGCTCCTTGGACCTGGTGATCCCAATTTCCACTAACATGGGCACACAGGAAAAGGAGGAAGAGCTCTGGGTGTGTGGGTGTGTTTGTTTGCAGGCCAGTGTCCCAGATGAAAAGGGAACATGCAGAATAATATCAGCTCTGATCCGAGAGCTCTGGAAGGGCTCATGGTAATGGCACTTTTCACCAGCTTTAGTGACATAAGAATCTGGCCACCAAGATATCTTTTGCCATACTAAGATAAATACCAGAAACTGATTTAAGTGGCACTAATATTTTTCATTAGTGCCTGAAGCAGGTGGAACTCACATCTTCCTGCACATGAGGAGATGCTGGGCTCCTCAGTGTTAGATGTTTCCTTAAGTTTTTATGTCAAGCTTATCCCTCAAGACAAAAATAAAAGTTTTTCAGGTTATCAAAGCTCCGGGCTGCCAGCTGCACTTATCCCATTACAAAAATTTAATTATCAAAATATCTAACTTCATAGTTGCCATTTGATTAAGTTATGTAGGACACAAACCTACAGAGAATTGCATTTATAACGATTCCGCAATATGACATTTACAGTTCCTAGTTTATCTCTGATGGAAGCAAACACAACACCTGAGGCCTTCTCTTATACCAGAGGTTACAAACTTGAGCCACTTCTAAGAACCTCCAGGACCAGCCAACTCTTCCCATACAGGGGAATAATAAGCAAAAGCTCCATGTGGGAATGAGCAGGAGGAAATCCACGACTGTGGGAGGATAACAGGGCACCAGCACACCCCAGCTGAACAGAGCACATGTTGAGAGCTCCATCCAGACACCTGCAGCAGCAATCCCACCTGCTCCACCACCCTGGAAGGATCCTGCAACACCACTGCAGTGCTGCCACCTCCCAGGGAAAGGCTGGTGGCCTTCCCCAGTAACACCATGGCCAGCTCCTGCGAAATACCACCACAAAACTCACCAAGTCCCACTGCTAATGACTGTGACCTACCACAGCACACAGATCTCACTCCTGACTCCACCAAAGCTGCTTGCCTCTCAGTTTCTCATGAGCCCCCTCCCAGCAGCCAGGAAACACCCCGAGCAGAGCCCAGGGAGAACACCTACCTCCCCACAGCAACACACGAGCTTCCCTCTCTCCTGTGGCTTCCTTCCAACCAGCCTCAGTCCATGGCTGGCAGACAGCTGAAACACATGGGAGCTCCTTCTCAAGGGCCATATTTCCCTTCCAAAGCACCTCCTTGGAGGGGAGCTTACCTTCCCTGTGGGCTCCTGTGGCCTGATGGAGCTCTGGGAAAACAGCTTGTGCAGATGGAGCAGGTCAGGCCCATTCCCCTCACTGTCTGCTCACAGGTGTAGGCGTTTTCCGCTCCTGAGCAGGAGCTGGAGGTTGCACAAACACAGTGTGAAACATCCCCCTGCTCTGCTTCCTTGGGTGGGATGCCTGGCAGGGAAAAAAGGAACCCCAGCTACAGGATTTCTTGTCTGGATACCTTCCACTTAAAGGAGCTGGACCCTCTAACTTAAAGGAGTGAAAGGAGTGGAAAAATTAGGATTAAAGCAGATCAAACATTAGGTTTTCAAAAATTACAGTAAGAATAACATTAGCTGTAAGTGATTGGCAGGAATTAACATGGGCATCCTCGCTGCAGCAAGGCCTACAAGCTGTAGCAGAGAAATCCAGGCATTCCTATCAGGCATTGCTTTATATCCACCCTGCAAAGGCAAATCGTTGGGTGGGAAA
Organism: Phainopepla nitens; assembly: GCA_013400175.1. NCBI lineage: Eukaryota > Metazoa > Chordata > Aves > Passeriformes > Bombycillidae > Phainopepla > Phainopepla nitens. The sequence continues at coordinate 14,588 of VXBQ01010110.1, forward strand.
TGAAAATCAAGAAGGAGAAATATATATGTTTCTGATTATTCTATCCCTAAAGTTGTGTTCTGTCATTATGGCAGATTGCTTAATTGTGCTGCTGATTACTTTTCCTGAATTCTTCCTACAGCTGTAGTTTTCACAGTGCCAAGGAAACACTAATTAGCAGGAGGAATGTTGCCTTAAATTTTTTAAAAAATATATATATATACATGTTAAAAAAGAGAATTCCTCAGCATTTACCTTTTTAGTCCTGGCTCTGTTGTTTATTTAATCCTTCTCACTCCTTGTTGATCCATCCCTGCTGTGCACATGGCTGGTCTGAAGTGAGGAGGTTGCAGGGAGACAAGTCCCATTTCCAGCTGAAAGCAGCTGTAATCCCAGGCAGCTCAACTCAGTTGCCCTCACCCCTCAAAATTCACCTTGTCCAATAATTCCAAATGTGCATTCACTGTGGGATAGGGTTTGTGTGCATTTGCTACTAGGGATTTATCTCTGTGCTTTGCAATATGTAAAACAAGTCACTGGTATAGGAGCATCTGCACGATGCTGTAATTTTACCACACATTTAGACTCCACATCCTTAATGATCCATCACAGGGATGATTTGATGTTGTTTAACTCTTGTTTCACTGTGGCATGCATTTGCCCTCCTTGTCCTGTCATATATCCTGCAATATATCCACTCAATAAGGAGAAATGTTTCTTATTTTATGTAAATTAATGCTGTGACACTAAACTTTTAAAATTTTTTTGTGCTTCAGTACTACCTGCTGGTTCACACAACCTTCTTCTTCCTCATTCTCATCATCCCCTTTTCAGCAGATGTAATGGAAAGAGTGCACTAGCTCACTAAAAGCATGTGTGGAGCTCTCACACAAAGTTATTTTAAGAGGGGTCGGAGGGGATCCCAGTCTTACACTTCCATAAACCCACCAGTATAGGATTGTTGGGATTAACAGAAAAAATTGAGGGGGAGTAAGCAACATATGGCTGCTGTTTGTAGGTTTTACCTCTTTCTGAAGTGACTGATGCATTGACCCCATCTAGCACAGCATTTTTTCTGTTTCTCTTGCACATTTAACCCTGGTCTGAGGCAGCACCTCGCCTGTGACCCAGGGCCAGCCAGCTCTGTGTAATCAGCAGTTTATGCTTCCAGCACAGGAGGTTTTTGCTGGGGTGCTTGAGGCTACAGCTATTCCGTCAGCTCAGTTTGGGTTTGACTCTCTGGGAGCTCACACAGCCCACACAGCCCAGCACAGCCACCCTGCTTCCCAGGAAAGGAAACTTGGGTGGGATGAGAAACCTCTTCAGGCGCCCTCGCTGCCCCGCGGCGTGGCTGACTCATGAGCGATGCCCGCAGGGCTGCCACCTGTCACTGTGAAATTTCGGTGGCTTCAGTGACTTCCCCAGTCAGTTCTGCCCTCAACATGAGAGATGGGTGTTTCAGTTCACCAGCAGCATCAAAAAGTCAAGACAAAGCAAACCAAAAGCAGGTTGTTTAACAGACCGAAACCCAAGGTGAGGAACAGCTCGACTCAGCAACTGTGGTGGGTGAGAAGCACCCAAAACTGGGCGTTTGAAATGGAGTTTGATCACCTGAAATCTGGGAAGGAAATTAATGAGAAATCTGGGTAAAGTCAAGGGTAGCTCATTAAGTCCCATTTGTAAGGAAAAAGCCAACTTTGGGGCTTAGAGCAAGTGCTTGAGGAACAGCAGCTATGTGCTGACACAGATCTGTCAGGGTTGCCTTCATGCTTTACACACATTCACAAAGTCCTGCATGTTTTCCCACCACTGTACTGCTCCTGAATCTCAAATGACTTGAACAAATAGGGCTGCCCACTAGGACAAGAACTTCAGGATGCACCACAACGACAGAAGCTGGCTGTGCTGCTGGCTGCAGACAGAATCCCTGGCATCTCCTGGGCTTCCTCCACACTCTTCAAAGGGCCAGACACCACGTGCATGGCCAACCACATGGTGCTGGAGGCACTGGGCTTGCTTTGAGCCTGCAGTGAAAGAGCTTGTGCATGCTTAGCAGGCGAGGTCAGCGTCTCTGGACATCTGGCAGCTCCCAACAGGCTGCCAGACATTGGGAAATCTGAGACAAACACCAAAAAAAAAGCCTCCAAATCTGCCTGTAAACAATGTTCAGGTGGGAAACCAGCATGCACAGTAACTCTGGGGCTTGCTTTGCTTTAGCTGTAACTGGAATGCAACCAGTTTGGGTTTTGTGGAGTCAAAATTGGGACCTTCATCCCTGAGCCCACTCCAAAGCCAAGTTCACTAAGGTATTTAGGTACAAGAATTCACTGAACAACTCAATCCCATTCATTTAACTGGATCTCTGTTCACAGGGAGCAGTTCCTACCCAAAAGAACTTGCAGATGAGGGGCAGCAAAGTCAGGTAGTACAGATTGTTGAAAACCAACAGCAGACAGTGTTTGCAGACTACTAACCCAGTCTCTCCTGCAGGAGAAAAGTAATTTTATCTGCCTGTTCCTGGTAAGTACAGAAAGAGGTTTCATGGTCACCATAAGTATTGGGATTGAATAATGCTTGTCTATATTAATTTGAAGTGCATAGCAGGGAATAAGGTAATTTTTCCATCCCTCTGATTACATGTAAAAATTTTATGCAAGCTTTTCGTGGATTTGATTGCAGCAACTTGGGATGTTTCCCAATTTGTTCTTCTCCCAGGACAGTTTTTCTGGATCAGCTGCTAACGAGCCCTGGTAGAACACATGGTATAAAATATTTGTTGCTTTCACATTTCAAACAACCTAGAGAGGAGGTCACACTCTCCTGGCCCACGTGCAGTGCCTTTGCTGTCTCAGAGGCCCTCTGTTAGCATCTGCTGCAGCCAAGCAGTGAGAAGTGGGATGGTCCCACAGCAGGGTGTTGGCTCACAGTGACACATGTGCAAACCAAAATCCATGCTTTCCTGCTCCAGCACTCTCCTGGTGACACCTTTCAGCTTGTTTAAGGCAAGGACATGTTGGCTAAAAATGTCCTCACCCACTCTCTAAATGGCAGCACACATAAATCACTGTTACCTTAAGTCTGTGTTTCTTTATTAAAGGAGATGCTGCAAAGTGCTTGAAAATAATGTTGGCAGCTGTGAACTGTGGTGCCCAATCAATGAGAGACATGACAGTCAATTACCCTTCCACTTACTGATTATCCCCAGCAATCAGCCTGGATCAATACCTTCAATCTCAATTGATAGCAGATATCAAATCTGAAATAGGATGTTCCAGTGCTTTGGAAGTACTGTTGGAGGGAGGGTGTGCAGTGGCCACCACGTTTATTTAATCACTCATTTCACTTCCACCTGCTCTGGTCGGCCAGGGGACAGCTCTGCAAATGGCTCATGCCCATCCTTTCATCAGGAGTGCCTGGCCAGTGCCAGTGAGGGGGGCAGCTGGACCCAGCTTGCTGTCCCAGGGCACCTTCAGTGCAGAGAGAGCCTGTGGCAGAGAATAGGGAAACAAAGTTCAGGCCAATGCTGTAAGATAAAGCAGGAAAACAAGGAGGGAAACTTGGATACTGAAGCAAGGAAGGTGTTCCCCAAGGTACTGCTCTGCAGGGCACCTGGAGATGGGCTGCAGTGCAGCCACCACAGCCTTGCTGTTGTCCCAGGTGGCCTCTCCATCCATGGCCACCCCTCGTGTCACACCATCACCATTCAAGCAGTGACATTCTCTCAATATACTCTGGCAGAGCACTCAGCTTCACAGGAGGGATGGAGGAGAGGAGCAGGAGGTTGCGCCTGTCTTTGTTACAGGAGACTTAGCAAAGCTTCCAAATATTTGAAGAAGAGCTGTGCCAAGAGCTCTTTCAGAGTTTCCTACAAAGATGCCAGTTCGAACAGGCTTTTGTAATTGAGAAGGATCATTTGCATTTGTAATGGTTTAAACACAAACCCATACACACCGGTGTGGGTGAGGCAGCAGGGACAGGGCTGATTGGGATGGAAATGGTCTGGGGCAGGGAAGAGCTTCCCTGCACTCCTGCCCTCCCATTCAAAAGCCTAGTGGGCTTTGATTTTGGTGTCCCTCAGGCATCCCTGAGACCACGGACTGCATGACACCTCCCTGCCACTGGCACCTGAGGGAGCCTGGCCCTCTCACCATGCTAGACCTGTCTTTTTGGTGGCCCTTGAGCACCTGTCCTTTGCACAGCAGTAAAAGCTCCTCCATGGGATCACCACAACAGCCAAAAAATCCCCATGCCAACTTCTGCATCAGTGCTTCCAGGTACATGCAGACTGTGAAGTCAGAGGTCTCTTGCCTGCACCAATTGCCTCCCCACAGGTGAATCTCAATCCACGGTGAGATTTGTCCCCACGGTGCTGCCTAGTCCTGTAGGTTTCACAGCAGGAAACTGGCTCCTTAAAACACCATGTCCTAGGGTCAGACAGCCAAGGTGCTTGGCTTGCCCTTAAGAATACTTGGGAAAGTAGTAAAAATAGGAGAGTTACCTGCTGCATTCTGGGAATCATGGAGAAAAAGCTGGGAAACTTGCACTCAAGAGCTCAGGATATAACCAGCAAAAAACATGCTCTCTTAAAAATGGTTTGCTATTGGAGTTGGCTGCTAATGTCATTTCAACGTCCACTTGTGGCAGAGGCAGGAAAGCAGGTGAAAGATAACGGAGATAAAGCTTTATCCCTAGGATCACAGCATGGCCAGGAGCCAAGGCATTCCCCTTTTTGTAATACACAGTCCTTGTCATAAGATTGAATATCCATTTGGGGGCAGAATTCCCCTACTTTACCCTGCACACTCCCCTCTGAAAGCGTTGCAATGCTTTACTTATTGGCATCTTATTTTGATGAATAGGCTGCAGTTGGTGCAAAAATCTCCTGAATGGCTTTAGGAGACTCAGGCATGTGATCGCTGGCCCATTTGTACTAAGTACCATCACTCATAGTCTGTATTACTCACAGGATGCTTAAACCAGCGTATTTTCCTAACAGGCACAGTCCTCTGAGGGTACAGCTAATCATGCTGGGGACTTCTTTGAAGTAGCATAAAGGGTAATTATTCCCCAAAGTCCCATTTAAAAAACACCCTTAAAAACTAAGTTTTGTGCCTTTGGAGAAAAAAAAAAGCCCAACCTCAAGTACGGCAGTGCCGGGAGGAGTGGCTGCCTGCTGGGCTCGGAGCGGTACGGGAAGGAGACATGTCCTGTCTCTGCTCCTTGTCTGGACTGAAATACAGATATTGAGGATAAAAATAGGGAACAAAAAAGAAACCTCGGAGAAATGTGGGTCAAGTACGAGAGGCTGCTTTTTTTGCCTTTTTTTTTTTTTTTTTCCAATGTAATGGGCAGGGATAACACAGATCATGGTGCCTGGGAAAAGCAGACCTCAATCAGCAGAGAAGTCTCTGAGCTCAGGTGGATTTCTGCAACCTGTTACAGCCCTGAAAGAGCTTCTCTCTGACAAGCTGGCCCCAATACCTACTCCTCACCAAAGCTCTTTTCCTCTCAGGAGCACAGGAAAATGCAGGTCCCCGGGGTGGTTTAACACAGGAGCAAGGAAAAAATCCTGCTGCTGGTCCCAGTTACCAATCCCTCCTCGTGCTGTGGGGCAGGAAACAGGAAACACCACCCCCAGCCCACTCTCCTGAATGGGCTTTGCCCTTTTCTTCAGAATTGTTTCTGACCTGCTCAGCACAATAGGGGAGCCGTGGAGATGCAGGCCACTCTTACTTTCTGAGTGCAGAAATGCATTTGATGAGCTGTGTTCACTTTCCAAGAGCCAGACCTGGACCAGGGCCTGTCTGAGCACCAGAAGAGCTCATTCCTAGGTGAGGAGAAGAGAGAGAAAGGCAGATATTCAATTTAGCTCTAGAGAGGGGAGAAGCCACTCACAGCATATAGAGGCTCCCTCCATGTGTAGTATTTCCAATTACAATTAATTCGAAATTGTAGCATGCTCCATCCCATGCTTTCTGCCTGGCTGTGAGCAAAGTGGTTGCCCAAACATTTTTTTCAAGAGTGTTTCATTTATGGTGTCAGAGATGTCACCTGACACCAGCAGTGTTGCCTGGCCCTCTGGAAGCAGCATGCTGCTTTGCCCCACTGTGGACATAAAGTGCTTTTCCTATGTCCTACCCTAAGGAGAAACAGCAGGGCAGCACAGCCAGCCCCACTCCAGCTGCAAACCTGCCCAGCCATGACAGCTTCTCTCTGTTCCTACAGCTTGTTTTAAACTTCTTGTATGCTCAAAGAAAGGGAGAAACACACAAGTCCAGAAAAAAGTTATACCATGACTATTTTTAGCATGCAGTTGTGTTCAGAAGCCCCCCAGAAATCAAAGGCTTTATGAATTTGCCAGCAACAGTTAAAGAAAATATATTTCCTTACTGCTGTTCATAATTTAACCACGCTCCCCTCTTATTTGCACTGTTTATACATGAATTCCTACAGCATTATGTGCTTTGTATAAGCAGGAAAAGTCCAGCCCAGACACAGCTCCATGACAGCTCCTCCTGACTAATAGCAGAATTATCCTTACATAAGTCCTTTCTCTTCCTTGGCATTTTTTCTCCCTCCAGGAAGGAACTTCCCCGCACACCGGCGGGATGGAGCAGCTCAGTTCCATGCCTGGTGTCGCAGTGCCACCTCATGGCAGCTCCCGTGCCAGCCTTTCACAGGAGATCCACTTGCTTTCAGCTCTTTGCAGGTGTTCTCCTGCTGAGGTGTTGTTAAATTTATAAACTCGCAAAAATAAAAAAGAAAAAAAAACCTGAAAAGATTAAATGAGAGTTTTAGGTGATTACTTAAAACATAAAAACTTTAGAAACTTAAGAGCCTTACAAGGAAGCTCTAGGATGGAGAAAAATCAGCAGAAATAACTTCTTTTCTAAGAAGCAGGAAGGATGGAGATGAGGGCAATGAAGATGTTCACATCACTTTTGTAGTTAGATTGACTCCAGAGGGACAAAAATTACCCTGATTTCTTCTGAAAACGTGGAGAGGGGCTGCCCTGTGGTCAGGCATCCTGCCTGGGAGAAACTCCAGGGAAGTCAGCAGCTGACCCCCACCCCACAGTCACAGCAAGAGTGTGGGGGATCCAAACAAAGCCAGAAGAGTGGCACTGCTGCTGCAGGGTGTAGGGAGTGTGTAACAAGGTGGCTGGGAAATAATGAACACAAAAAACCCAGGAAAGTCTCCCCAAAATTACCCCAAAGTGGAAAAAAAAAAAAAAAGCCATCAAGCTTTCTGTGCAGGCTGTGCCTGTGCCACAATGCAGGATCATTTCCCAGTTAACCTGGCAGGCCACCCTTGTCCTTTCACAAATATTATTTGGAAAGGCTGCTAAGAGCCAGCAATGCATTTGGGTCAGGATTTTCCTACTCCAAACCCCCAGTTTCATGACTAAAGACACGCAGGAAAAATCCCCTCTACCTTTGATGGGATTTACAGTTTGGTCCACCCCTCAGCTCTGACAGCTCCACCGGGGAGGTAGGGGTGCCAGGATGGGTGCTGCTCTGGTGGGAGGCCATGGAATATGATTACCCAGGGAGGGCAATCATGGCACAGGATTACAGGCACCATCCATCACTTGCTGACTGAGTTGTTTTCTCTTTGCACACTTGTATGGAAATGTAACTACAAAACATTCCTCTGAGCTGTTCGCTGATGTGCAAATATAGCTTTAAATGACTTCTCTAGGAAAGAATCCTCACTATTTTATACAAATTGTCTTGCATGTTTATTACACAGAATCACAATCCAAAAAGAAGGGGATCCATCCCATGCCTGTTCATAACTCTGTTACACATTAGGAGCTGAACATACTCCAGGCCCCCTCATATGATGAATGATATCTACTTCACTTCCAGCCTGCTCCTATGTGCTTATTTATTTATGGAGCCTCAGTGCTGATGGATATGCTCCCAGTTCCTCCAGGAGCACATCACAGGCACTGGGCTTGCAATGGCCAGTTTGGAGAGGGAGCAGTAAAAGCTGAAACTCTGCTCCTGGCCTCACCACTGTGCAAGAACACCCAGGACTGCTCCAGAACTGCTGCACTTCCCCCTGACATTGTTCCCAAGAGCTGGCAGTTTCTCCACCACATTTAGAGGCTCTTTTCGTGCCCCTTGACCAGGAGCAGAGCACCAGGCTGGACTCAAGAGCCATGCAGGTGGGTGGATGCCCACCCGCCCACTCCAGGAATGCTGTGCCTGGGAGGTACCCACGGGATGGCTCCTGCTGTGTTTAGCTTGGCTGGCTCGGCCAGCCCATTCCACTGTCTGCACAGCCTCGGGGAGGGTGGAAGGAAACACTCTGCTGCCCAGCCAAGCAAAACACAGGAGGTCAAAAGCTGCTGCGTGGCTTCCTGGAGATGACACACGCTCTCGAGGCAGGACCACTCGTCTCCTGGCACAGGAGCATCCTGCAGAGCCCTGCACTGACACCACAGCTCCCAGCCCTGGCTGCTGCACACACCACCTCCCTCCCAGGGAGGGGATTTTGTAACCTGGGTGGGAGGAAGGTGCTGGGGTGGGTAGTCCCCGTGCAAAGCGCAGCCCCTACTCCCCTGTGCTGTGGTTCCTACGGCTTCAGAAATGATCCAGTGTTCATTACCTTGTCAAATTAAGAAATTGAGAGCTGTCAAAGTGTAGCGAAGATTGGAGGTGGGTTTTATAGCAAACTGTGGAATCTCCCACTGTTTGTCTAATCTAATTTCCTCATCCTCGTTGTCCTAAGAGAATCATTACAAGACAGAGAGTAGTAGAGATGAAGACAGGAATAATTTCCAGCTGAAGGCACCTCCCCCTTCCATGTGTGTGTGCAGATGAGAGGGTTTATATAAGATGTGTGGGATCAATAATTTTCCTCTGTCAGGTTAATGTTTTAAGACAACTCTTAGATTTCATCCCCTCTGGTTAATCTGCCATAGAAAGGATATTAAAATAAAAATATTCTTTTGTCTGGCAGCAAACACTCCTGTCTTCCAGTGCTGGTTTTTAAGAAGGCAGTGCCAGTGAGAGCAACATGTGGCACATCTCAAGCCCCTTCAGCTGAGATAAAGCCCTAGAGGAACCAGCTGCTGTGACAGCAGAGGGTGAACAAGCTGTCCAACAATAGCAGCAAACCCAAATAAATTAATAGTCAACATTGTCTCTGCTGGGGAAGGAAAGGTTAAAACCATGCCAGCAACTGGTTGGGGACAGGCTTTTGAGGCAAAGCTGCCTTTCCTTGCCTGCTAATTGTTATGTTTTCCAAAGATTTCATCAACTAAGTTGTGTTCAACAAACTGCTATTTAATTATTAGAGTAAAATCCTGTTAATTAGCCAGCCCCAGAAGACATCCCTTCATCCCTGTTAAGTGAAATTCCCAACTAATCCCTCCAGCAGCCATTGTGCTGCAGCCTGGAGAGCCCCAGAGAGCAATTAGAGATGGCCACAAAGGTGGGGGGAGCATCAGAGCTCGGCCCCACCTGCTGCCCGTGGCTGCCTGCAGCCCTGGGAAGGTGCAGAGCAGCACAAGAGTAACACTCAGGAGTAAAACGCTGCTCATTCCTCTTACCGAGCCACAGCTCTCCTTCCTGGCTCCAGCTGCCCAGGTGGCTTCCCCCAGAGCCTGGCCAGCATCTCCGGTTCCCCCGGGCTGCATCCCCTCCCCTGCCCTCCCCTGTGCAGTCCATGCCTGGGAAGGGAGTGCCCGTGCAAGGCCGGCAGTGCCCCTTCAGCTCCACACCACCCTCCACCCCCGTGCAGCGTCCAAGCTTTCCCCAGGAGGATGCGGGGAGCACTTTTACAAGGTGCTACAAACACTTCTACACACAGCCAGAACTCTCCTCTAAGCTCTCATCTCACCTGGCTTCACAGGTGTATCAAGCATATGAAGTTTCCACAAAATTGACAAAACAGCCCGGATCAAAGTGCTCCAGTTCCAGAAAAAGCCTTTCTGGATAGTGCCCGAGGGCACCATTCATCAGCCAGGGCTTGTTCCCACCCCAAGAGGGAAGCAGGTTTCCTTCATTCAGCCAGCATGGAGTTTCTTTGCACTCTGTCACCATGGAAGTTAAATGTTTGAATTTTACATTGAAATGCCAGCAGAAATTAATTTTGATAGGAAGTTTTAGGCACTTCTCTGATATCCATTTAAACAATTTAGAAGATTTTGAAGTACTAGGGAGCTCATTTAATCAAGTTCAATAAAGCAAATCTCCAGGTGAAAATAATGAATATTTAAAAGAATATAAAAATTAACTGTTCGACATCACTTGGTATAAATACATCCCTACAGATGTAGGGATGAAAGGACAGTTCAAAAATTCTACTAAGTCTTAAAATCAATGGCTGCAAAATTCCAATACACAATTTGTCACGTTCCTGGGACCTTGCAGTGCCCAGTTTGATCCAAGCCCAATCCTGGACTGTGGCAGGATAGACACTGAAGAGACACTGAATTTTAGTTGAGAAGATATCCATCAACCCTTATTCTAAGTAATACTAACAACTGCTATCAGAATTAAGGCATATGGGAAAAAAAAAATCCCTGATTTTATAGACTAGGAACGTAGAAGAATGAAAAATTTACAACAATTTGAAATATAGACCTTGATAGTCAAGGCCCTACAGCTAGAATGATGTCTCTAAGTCTTTACCCAATGTTGAAGCAGAGAGGTCTTTAATATTTAAGAGGCACACAAGGCAGCAACATAAAAATATTTGCCTGCAGTTGGATGAGTAAAGTAATACCTTAAACTGGAAAGTTCCAGTGACATCACCAGACCAGCCCCTTCTGCCAGCAGCTCCAACTCTACCGGAATCAACATCCATCCTGAAAACAAACCTGGGGAAGAAATAAGAGCCTGTGGCTTGTTTCCAAAAGTAAAAGGAAGCAGAGGGAGAGGTGCATGATTAAATCTCCATTAGTATTCCACTTACATTTCCTCCAAAGACAGGGAAATATTTCAGGTGAGAGATCTTGCTCATCAAGCAGTTGAAAACATTTCTCCTCACTGTGTTCTAACCCTCACTTCTCTGAAATCCCTTTTCCTCTCCATCACACAGGCCTGGAGGCTGTCCAGGTACATCCCTGCAAGTAGCCACTGGTACTTCACACTTCTTCACTGAAAAAAAAATTAATCTGAGAACAAAACAGACAGCTTTTAAGAGCATAAATTTTAATGTAAAATACACAGGTTTGAAAAAGCAAGACCAGTAACATTTCATCCCAGAAAGCAATTACAGAAGCAAGACACTTAGATTTTAGAAAATCTGTTTGTTTGATAATGCTCATTAACTACACAGTTTTAATCCATAAATACAAGTTAAAGTTGTAAGTACAAGATAAAGTTGTAAAAAGAATCTCAAATGTGTGATACTTATTTTTAAATTTATTTGATTTTTATGGCTGCCTCTTAATATACTAAAGATGTGGAAATCAGTGCAATGTGAAGAGTTGCCAGACAAAAACCTCTAAAGGATGAAGGAGTGCTCAGCAGAGGGCATGATCATCTCTACCTTGCAGCTTCTTCTAAAAGGAACCACATCAATCTTTGGCAGTATATTAAAACACCTCAAATAGTTATTATAGACAAACATTTAAAGTTAACACTGTTTATATTCCTATTCAAGCTGCAACACAAATTTCTTTTCTGTATTTTTTTTTATTTTAAAAAGGACACTTGGGAAGTTTTGAGGGCTTGAGACTACAGACAGTGGGATCTCCTTGCACTGAAGTCAGCAGCAATTCTGACACTGACCTAGTGGGTGCAGACATGGGCCTGATGTGGGAAGTGTGAGGGATGGATCCAGTTTGTACAATTCATTAGAAATTATTCATGACACTTTTTCATGGATGTACAGAAAGGTACAAGAGCATAAAATATAAACCCATAAATACCTTATTGCCCTTAAATAAAAGGTGTTGAGTTTGCAGGGTTTCCTACTGAGAAATTTCTGATTCTAACCTGAACAAGGGCTCTTCTGAAATCAATACAATTAAAAGACATTAACATTATCCTACACAGGGTTAGTCTCAGTATAAATGTGTTCTCTTTAATTGCTCATTTAAGGTACCCTTTTCTATTTACATTTACAGTATGTGCTGTTGTCAGTGCAAGACCAGATTACAATGAACATTAGAATAAATGCAGTGCAATTTCTTTCTCTCTTGAGACAAAACCAGTGAGTAAATTTTAACACGACAGGAATGTTTCAAAGTGGAAATTGAAAACACATTTCTCCAAGCCAGGATTCCTCTATGTACAGCACATCTTGGAAAAGCAGCACAGCATCTCTGCATGTTTGCTTTTCACTAAGTCCAGCACAGAAGAAAAAGCCAACTATCTTAAAGAAATGGGAACAAATATAATCAAGTTGAACAAACAAGGGGACAAAATATTTTTTAAAGAAACAACTAAGAACTAAAAACACCAACTCAACATGAAGCAATGAATCACATATTTAGTGGTCAAGGCAACTGTTTGGGGTTTTTTCACTTTTAGTAGCAATAGGCCAGTTTTGAAATGTCAGAAACTCAAAAGGGCCAACTCCATGTAGCACTTCTGCAGGGCTTCCACCATCCTCCTCTTTGTCCAGACCAGCTCAAAACACCAAATTATCTTGGCATACAATGCACTCAATGCTTTCCACATCAGCCTTCAAAAGCATGATGCTCTCTGTGAGCTAGGGAAGAGAGAAGGAAAAAAAGAAAGGAATAGAAGAACATGTAAACTCTGTCAAGGAGTTGAAAAGATTAAAAAAAGAGAAGATAAAAATGTATAAATCAGTCAAGGGAGAACACAATGTGCCAACAAGGGATCTTTCAGAATACACTGTTTGATAATACATTTATAGGGAGCCTAAAATATGAGATCCCTTAAAATCTTGATTGCAAGTGGTTCCTTTAAATTAATACTTAAATTGGACAGTATGTAGCCTTGACAGTTATTAAGAGATTTGTTTAATTTGTTGTGTGAATCAGTCACATTACCAAAACAGATTGTACAGTGAAATTAAAAATATCTTTTCAATGATAGCTAACTTCTACATTGAAGGGACATAATTTTAATGCAATGACAGATGCTCCATTCCTAAGTAATTAATGATGAATCAGGCAGGATATTCCCATAGAAATACCCTACCAGCATCTTGTTTTTCTAATCAAGGTAGAAATGAACAGAACAAAATACTTACATTTATAAAAGACTGCTTTAAAAGATGTGTGTGGGAGAAGTTTATGAATCTTTTCTAAAACTTTTGCTTCACTTGCTGAAGAGGAATTCATGTTCCAGACTTGCACAACATCTTCACGGTCACGAACACTGACACTAACCCCTATTACTTCATCATCTGCACAGAAGGGGAACAACCATGGAGGAATACTTTAAAAGTGAGACATGTCTAATTTGCTACTTATGGATGATGAAACAGTGCTCAAAAGCTGGGAAAAAAAATAAAGAAGTGAAAAAAAGAGCAATCTCCAGTGAGGAAAATACCAATGGTCAAACCAGACAAAGTAGTTACCAGAAAGAAACTGGTTTCAGAAGTTATTGAAAATATTACCTCATGGTGTTTTTCATCAACTGGATTATTCACCTTTGCTGTTAGCACTCGTAGACTTGATTAGAAGGGAATCACAAGACTCCCTTCAGTAAGGTCAGCAATATGAACTACTAAAGACAATTTACCTACAGTGATGTCTACAAGCAGAAATGGGAGGATGAGGGTGAAACAACTAGAACCCCAGGAACAGTACCTGGTGGAGATCTGACACCAGCTTTTGCAGACTTTGCTCTCTTTTTCCTTTACATTTTGTCAAGGCAGCAACAGAAAAAAAAGAAGAAAACAAAATTAATGAAATTAATAAAGCCCCAGCCAGGCTGCTGCTGCCAGTGCTGGTAACCCAGTGCTACACTGAAGAAGCCCTTTTTGGTGTGAAGTTCTCAGGATGCAGCTTTGTGGAAAGCTCAAAGGCCATGCCACAGCTGGGAGCAGTGGCTGTGAGCTCCACAGCACAGCTGCTCTGTGCCTCCCAAGGAAAGGGTCACTAACAATACACAAGGGTGGTGTCAAAGCACTTGGCCAAGGGGAAAAACCACCTCTGTAGGCAGCAGAAACCATACATTTGCCTAAAGTGACCCCAAGACAACTCTATCAGTGCATAAAGGGTGTGAGAGACACATTTGAAAGGTTATTTCTGAACTGCTCTATGAACTTGAGAAATGCCATTCCTAGGCAATTCCTAACAGGAGATTCACTGTCACTGTAACAGTCACTTTTATCAGATATTCACGCTTAGAAGAGAAGCAAATATGGTGAAAAGAAATGATGGAGAAATGTCTCAATCATTACCTGCTGCACAACAATCTGTAAACTGCTCTCCAATAGCTGCTAGCAGTAGCTCTTTCCAAACTGCAGCCTAAGGAGGCAGAAAAATGTTACATTCACATTGTTATTTTTTAAATTAAAAGTTAAGTTTGCTAGCTCAGTTTTGAGTGTCTTCTCTTTCTGAGGTTGTCTAAACAAAAAGGAGTATTTATTTTAAGTGCAGGCTGTGTTATAGAATTAATTGTTGGGTCTGCACAAGATGGTTCATCTTAGCTAAGGAGATGCTGCACCCACGTGTGATGAAGAACGAAGCCAAAAAAATGAGAAACAGGCAGAAAAGTGTTATTTATGCTATTTACAAGGCACTGAAAGCTGACTGAAGTTCACCTTCAAGCAAACCTTTCAGCAGTGACTGAGGCCATGTGGTGCATGGTTTGAGAGATCAAAAGTGCCTTCATGTCAAAAAGGGGCTGTCATTCAGCCTCTGAAAAACAAGGCCTCTGGGGTCCCTAAATTCACTGCCCACTAATTCAGGCTCTCCAAACCACTTGTCACTTCTGACAATCTTCACACCTTGGATTATAGGAGGAAAAAGACAATTTCAATTTCAGTCTTTTGTGACCACTTGGGACTGCGGGGGAGGAAAGCTGCAACTCACATCCAAGGAGAAAGCCCACAGGCAAAAATCAATTAACTTTCGGCTCAAATTTTGAGTACCATCTTTCAGCATTTAATGCCTTCTGCAAGGCTGTCACATTTTTCTGACACTTCACTTTTTCTGTTTAAAGGCCTGATCCAGAGCACACTTACACACATAAACACCATGTGTGAAGAGGTCAAATCTCCTTACTGTGGCAGTTCACAGGAGTTACTCATATGCATTTGATTAGAGAGGCAAAAAGAAACACAGTTATTCCATTAGAGCTCAAGGATATGCCTGAATAGACTTCATCCTTCATGCTTTTAAATGAAAAAAATATATAATTTAGCATAGATTATCAGGAAAAGGTCTTTTTATTTTTCTTTGTGTGCCTATAAGCAAACAGTCTTGAGAACAAAGGTGATTATATATTACCATGTTTCCAAATTGAAACACTGTAGCTTTCACTTGTTTTATAATACATTGTCAAATGTTATCTAAAGTAACAGATATGGAATTATTGGAAAAGAAACTTCTGCTCATTGTCTTTAAAAGGTTATGAAAGTTAAAGCAGTGTTTGGTTGTTGTGTTGGGTGATGTAAGAAGTAAAAACCTTTACAACAGCTTTATCAAACAGAGTTTAAAGAAACTCCCTTACTAAACAAGGTCTGAGGAAAGATCAGTGTAACATACCGTACTTTCTTTAGGGACTTTCATTTTCCATATACCTCCTTTGGCATTGCTTTCTTCTTCCCTGTTATGGGAAATAGATCAGTGAAAATAAACATTCAAATCCACATCTAGATAACCTAAACCCTATGGTTTAATTTTCCCAGAAAAATCCCATCTGAAATGCAATTACTAACTCCAGAGAGCATGACTCTGACTTCTGACATCAGAGATAATTCTTTCATTGTTCATATGAAGTGTATCTCTCAACACCTAATCCTTCTCCTAAGTCCTGTGTGTTGGAAAACACTTGTATTTTCCCTGACTACAGACCATCTTTGAAGTGGCTGCACACTTTATGGGAACAAGCCACAGAACAATTTTACATTTTACTATGGTAACCTTTCATTTTGGAAAACCTCTGGCATATTTTCTCAGAAGCAGCTTTTTACTCTTCCATTTATTCAATTTAATAAAAGAACACGAGCACACTTCATTTCAGTTTTGTGACAGCTAGAAATTAATTGCCCTTATTAAAAAAAGACTGGAGCTGCCCCAGGTCAGGGCAGACGTAACCATTAAACTGCCTTGTCATGACAAAGGCACAATGCACTAACCTGTGAGCTTCTCAAGTTTATTCTGTCACAATTCTTTTTTTTAAGACTGTAAATTAGGGCTTCTGGTTTCCTGCTAAAACTCTGTAAAGGCCAAATTAAAGGAATAACCTAAAAATTCATATTTGGAATATCCAAACCCAGTGTGACACCTGTAGAGATTCCTGAGGATCAAGGGTCTCCCACCAATCCTGACAGGTGCTGGGGAAAAGAGGGGGAAACTTAGAGAGGACATCCTGAAAAATCTGCATCCTCAATTCTTACTTCAGGATTTCTCTTTCTTTCTAAAAGAAAAAAAAAAATTTCTGAAATTGGCCACTATATTGTAATGGTAAGCTGAGAAAAGCTGCTTGGCAGTAATTATTGAAAAGGCAGCAAATTACCGATGGTGAGATCAATCTCTTGCAATCCCTTTCCTAAAATGCAAAATTACTTTGATAGGCTTAAAAAAGGGTTTAATTTTCAGAAATTATCTTTGTATTTTACACTGCTAGTAGTCACTTAACAAGTGAAAACTAAAAATATTTTAAACCCCCCCCCCAAAAAAAAATCAAACCCTTAAATGCTCTCATTCATCCTTACAAAGATGTGAAGGCCTGCACACGATGGTCCAGTTGATTTATACAGATATTAATGGTTTTTATACCCACTTTAGCATCCTGACCAGTCACAGTATTTTTAGAACAGTAACATAGACCTTCAGATGCATTTCACTTTAGAAAATTTACATCTCCAGCAGATTAGGACAGAAATCTCCTGTAGTAAGTCACCACAAAGTTAGAAAATTATGATTAAGTTAAAGAACCTTAATGCAATCACAATCTACACAGATGATGCCAAAAAGATCAAAACTCTCCAGAAAGTGCTGAGGTTCTCTGGGATGCCACACAACTGCAACAGGAAGAAGGGATGCAAAGTTTGATTTCTGAAAGGAACACATCAATTATTTATGCTTTATTCCATTACTATCCTACAATCAAGTAGGAATTTGCTGCAATAAATCACCTCACAATGTCTTAAATTACTTTTGATCCAAGGTGCATGGGCATGTGGGGGCATATGAAGCATGAATTTCACCTGTACTTTTGCACAGGTGAAAAGGAGTGAAGGACCATCTGTTGTTTGTATTGTTTCACCAGCTTCAGTGGAAAGAAAATAATGTGCAAGCTGAAAAAAATTCAAATAGAGGTAACTTATTCTGTGTGTTCCTAAACTGAAATTCAGAGTCGCATTCTAATTTCTTAACTTCTGTTTCATAATCTAGTTTTGTACATTTACATCCAGAGCTGGGCAATGAAATGACAGTCTGTGTTTTTAATAAAGTCACTTTTAAACTGAACAAGAACCTGGGGGTATTTCTTTCATTGGCCTCTTGAGTCCAGGTGTTTGCAGCCAACAGAAACAAGACCCTCCTGTCCCACAGCTTTCCCTCCAGGTTATTCCCCAGCCCATTGCCAGAAGTGGCTGATGACAACACACGTACCAAAGCGGGCGCCTTTCTCCCCGCATTAAATGGTAGCTACATCTCAGAGGCAAGTGTGTCACGGGAGGAATGTTGTTGTAGACACTCCAGAAATCCTTGAAAAGGAAAAGTATTAGTTGCATTAACACAAGAGAGTGTTTCATGCAGACTTGTTTCCTTGCTAATTTTCTCTGAACCAATAACACATCCTTCTCCTGGAGAACGGGCACTTTCTATGTTATAATAAAATGTTCTGAAATCAACTTCTTACAGAATAATTTCTACTTTTTTTTTTTTTTTAGATGCCAATCCTGCATACATGCAAATGCAGATTATCCTTTTGAATATAGAGGAAAAAAAATCATCAAAACCAGAGTTACACAGAGTATGTCAGAACAAACCAGTACATAAAACTTCCTTAGCATATTAAAAAGATATATCAAATATTCACCTTGCTTCACTTAAGACTAGCTTGAGCATCATTATGACTATTCTGAGTTACAAAAAACACCACAAACAGTAATTCTGGTGAACCAAATGTCTAATCAGTAACTCAACAAGTTTGTCTCAGTGAAAGGTTTCAACCAGATGCAGAGAATCCTGTTAATACAGGAGTAGGGGAGAAATTAAAAAATTCAAGTTATCATGAACCTCTGGATTACTTCCCAATGTTTCTGCTGGTAAAAGCAGAAGCTGGCAGGCAGGTTTGGGGTGGATAAAAAGGTACCCAAAAGCAGTAGAGCAACAGGGAGGGACGACTGAAAAGAAGCCAATCTCTCTTTATCCAACAGCTGGGAATAGAAAGGGTTTTTGAAGACTTAAGTTGTATCAACATGTGATGATGTAATCATTAGTGCAACTCATTAAGTATTATCTAGACATAATATTTAAGCACTATCTAATATGTTAAGTAATATCTAATACCTAATCACTAGCACAACTTTAGAAACAAAGATTGCAACATTATGTGATAAAATTTTGTGGCCCTTGGCAACTTTGCCTAAAAGCCATTACCTTTACCCAGCCACCCAGCCATTTTTATACTAAAAATATAAAAACTTGGTATGAAGCACCCATTTCAGCTATGCTCTTACCCTTAAATGGTTGCATGCCTAAACCCTAAAGCTACTTGCAGAAGGAGCAGAGGTACACTGGTGGATGGCTGTGGAAACATTTGAGAGCTCTTTCTGTCCTGAACTGGGGTCATAGTTTAGAAGGCTTTGTGTTTGGAAATCTCATGCAATGTAGGAAGTTGTGCAGACCTTCATGAGAAGGACTTATTTAAAACTTCAGTAGATTGCTACAGGTGTGCTTCTCAAAGAGAGGGGTCTGGCATTACCCTAAAATTTCAGAGATTTAGTGAACTAGTCAGCTTAGCACTAAAGGTGAGACAAATACCAATTTGCTACACACTTCATGCTAACTGTGGTATTAAAATAGAAATACAATTTTACTTGAAAGAGAAACCCACTATTAGGCAATGGCAGATGACACAGACATGCAGAATTTCTCACTGCTGCAAGTATCACATGGTTTGAGTCCTTTAATTCAGTTTGCTAGAATCTTTTTTTAGATACATTGTCAAAGAGAGAAAATGCACAAAAAAAAAAGCCACATGCTGCAATTTTTAGTCTTTGCACAATTAATTTCTGTATTAGAAAAAGGAGAAAAGGCTGGAAAGATATTTAAAATACATTAAATATAATAATTCAATGCACTAGTGGAAACTCAGGAAGGTTTAAGAATCCAGCATGCCCAATCCAAGATACCTTCTCCTTTCCCCATTCAGAAAGCCAAATGAAATTCAAACACTGACTCAGTAACACAAACACACAACACCAGTGACACTCACGTTTCACACCTCAGGTAAGCAAAGCCACAGCTGTGACTCATCCTAGGAGGAAAAACGAAACTTGAGGTGTGAAGTTACATTAATAACCTGTGGCAGCTCCTGTAGCAGAGCCGGACGCCTTACCTGCACTGTTTGTACTGTATAAATCTTCTTCAAATTTAACGCGCATTCAGCTGCTGTTGTACCAGGAAGTGACCTTGAAGACAAAGCACTGATTAATTAAAATATTTATTTTATCAGGGAGGGGGAGAAAGGAGATGGAGAGGGAAGGTGAATTGCATCAACCTGAAGTTGAAATGTTCACATGTCAAAGGGGAAGTTCAACTCCAAATTATCACGAATCATTTAAAGATAAGAGTTAAAGTTCTTTTATACTTGAGAACAAATTAATATTTGCCAAGTAATTCATAAAACTAAACAGAAGTATCAGGAGCTGTAGCCAAGCAGCACAGTGCTGCTCTCATGGCTACTACACACCATCAAAGCTCTGCTGTTCACAGTGATGGGCTACCAGAAGGGGACCGCGTGATCCTATCCCGGAATTATTTTCAATTCCATTTAATACACCGCAGCCCCCGTTTTTAGCGTTTTAAGGCGCTCCCGGTGCTTCACACTTTGAAAACGAAGCTCATCCGCACAGGCTGTGCTGGCTGCGCTCGCCGGGCCCTCAGCGCGGGCCGCTAGGTGGCGCAGGCGCACAGCCGGCGGGCACGGCGGGGGCACGGGCACGGCGGGAAGGGG
>VXBQ01010110.1:35320-57360 GCA_013400175.1 Phainopepla nitens
GGGCGCGGGCACGGCCGCACCTTCCCTCAGGCCCGCACCGCCCTCCGCAGCCGGCCACACCCGCTCCTCGCTGCCCCAGAAGGGTGAGACGTGGGCTGACGAGAGGCACGAGTCCCGCAGGTCAGGCTGTGGCACCCAACGCACCCAGGGAAGCTCCGTGGCTCCAGGCAGTTCTCCCTGATGCCTTCAAGCCACATGTACCACCAGCACGCCCTGTAGAGCCAAGACATCCTTGGGCTGGTGTCACTGCCAGGCACCCTGGTGCACCGGGCGTGGTTCAGCTTCTGTAGCTCACCCTCATACTGACCAGCATCAGCTCCCACCTGGAGCTGCTTCCCTCCCTCAAGGGCCTTCAGGGGAAGCCATAAGAGAAGTGGTTGAGGTCACTTGGTCTGTTCAGCCCGGAGGAGACTGAGGGGACACCTCTTGTAATCTACAAGTTCCTCTCGAGGGGAAGCGGAGAGGCAGGCACTGATCCCTGTGGTGACCACTGACAGGACCCAAGGGAATGGCTGGAGCTGTGCCAGGGGAGGTTTAGGCTGGATATCAGGAAAAGGTTCTTTCCCCAGAGGGTGGTCAGGCACTGAACAGGCTCGCCAGGGAATGGTCACAGTCCCACGGCTGCCAAGGAGCACTTGGGCACGTGTTCTCAAGCACAGGGTGTGACCCTTGGGGATGGTCCTGTGCAAGGCCAGGAGTTGGACTCGATGATCCTCATGGGTCCCTTCCAACACAGGATATTCTCTGATTCTTTAGGCACACACAGCTGCATCCCATCATCTGAAAGGTCTTTCCCAACCTAAATGGTTCTATTTATAATCTTTTTCATTACTCTTCAGTGCATGAGACATGGGACGGTGCATCCACACCCCCAGACATCCCTGTGATCCTGTCTCTGCACTAACAGTACATCGTAACACCCACCTTACAATTCCCAGCACACAATCCCACAGGCACAATTTTGGGGGAATGAGGTCAAAATTGCTGAGGCACATTCAATTTCTTAGAACTAGAAACATTTTTCTTTCCCTTCAGAGCTGAAGTAGGATTTCTAAAGAAAAACGAAGATCAAAGACAAAAGCAACCTCCCATTGTGTCTCAGAAGAGGAAACAAAAATGTGTAAAATTACTAAATCTGGAAACAGAAGCAAGAGAGCAGGTTTAAGGAAACAGAAGAAAACGCAGCTGTTGCTCGGGTACCAGCTGAAGAAAGGATAAAAGCAAACCAGATCTCAGCATCCCTCCCTGATACATCTGATCAGCATGAAATATGTCCAGGAAAACACTGAAGTTACTCTCAGTTGTTACAGATATAATTGAAGCTCTGGGCAAACCCTAGATATTCATGTAAAGGAAGAAATTTAATATGCAAAACTACTGAAACAGCATCACATCTTCAAAAGTCTAATAATAGCTCTAAGGTTTTTTCAAGGCTCCTATTAAAATAAGCTGCTTTAAAAATACATACAAAACCAGCAGAAAAATACCTCCCAACTCTTTCAGTATCAAACAGGCAAACTAACATCTGCTTTACTATTTGCCTGTTAATTACCAGAACCAAGAGCATGTTACAATGGTGGAACTGGCAAGAAACAAACAAAAAAAGTCAACAACAAATCCCCATGGCACACCTTGTGGTCCAGTGACTCATGAACTATGAGAACTGCCATGAAAAAACTGGTAACTTAAAATCAGCAACAAAAAAAATCTGTCATCAAAGTGATGATATAAGGTTTGGAGGTCTGGGGTTTGTGTGTGTGTGTGTTCCGGCATTTTTTAATGTACACTTTACACTCAGCATTAAAAAGCAGAAAGAGAAATTCACAGTATTTTACAGAAACAGAGCCAGTCAGATTGCTTTTGAAATCACAAAAAAAGGTAGTAAGTTCAAACAGACTTTAAAACTAACCAAGTTTTATTATTTATTGATTTAACTATTTGTCAGTAGAGAGCAGTGGATTCACAACCCCTTGTTCTTTTCTTGCTAACCATACTAGCACCTCTCTACTAACACTTTGTTCCATGTAGAATGGAACGCAAGCATGCAAAACCTGAGATAAATTTTGGGTCTTTTTGTCTCACCCCACTGCCCAAGAAGTTACTTCTCTTCTGGACTATGTCTGCCACTGGTGGCTTAGCAGTCACCAAGGCATCTGGCATTAACGTATGTTGTACAACAGATATTTCATCACTTGATATCCTCGTGCCACTGAGTTGCTTCAATAGTAAGGTCTACTCAAATAAAAGATTAAAATGTGTTCTCTAGCCATAACCTTCAAAGGTTACCTAGATCATCATGGTAGCAAACTTAATGCCATTTAAAAGAGCAGCTAAGACAGGTTGACAGAATATGCCACTCCAGGGTTATAAAATGGTTCATTTTGATAGTTGCAAATAACATTTTCCAGAGAAACTGTGATCAGCTGGCAGAAAGCACCAACCAACCAGCAAATTACCTATTTTAAAAGTTATGGTGAGTGACCATTTATTCCTAGTAACCTGCCTGAGAAGTGCTCCAGGCCCACCAGATTACAGGGTTATTTCAGCCTTTCATTCAGCTCTGGAAAGTGTCAGTCATTTATGGATATGAGCTGGAACACCCAAATGTTTTTGTCTGAAAAACAAACAATCAAACAAAACCAAAATCCTACTAAAAAACCGTAATTGAGAAAATGATGGTGCATCAATTTAAAAGTTCAGGATCATTTGCTCCAGAATTTACCCCTGCACAAATTTGGTTTAATGCATGAGTATAAGGCAGAGACAATATTTTAATCAGCCAGACAGAAGAAAAAAGCCTTGAATTTCCTGCAAAATTCCAGACTGCTGACAAATCTGAACTGTAGTGTTTCTGTTTCACCCAGGAACTCAGCAGATCCACACAGACAACCACTCAGGAGTTTTGTGCCTTGAAACCCATGAAATTGGGATTTATTTTCTTTTCAGTCGAGTACACGTTTTAAGTTAAGTTTAAATTAAGTTAGCAGAAATGACAGATGATTTTCAAGTGAAAGAATCTGTAGAAATTCCTATTTCTGTAACTCTCCAGCAAAAACTTGCACTATATGGTAGGAGTGGTGAGATGATTGTGTACTTTACTAAAAACCTCAGTACACGTGCTACTACAAAACAATACCCTGCAAATATTGACCCTCAAAATGAAGCCATCACAGCATTCTTCCCATTCAGATAATTTTACTGCCATCAACAATGCAATTAATCCAATATGCCCTACTGACCCATCAATTATTGCCATGGTGAACAATTCATTTCCAAGAACTCAGCAGGCCCTGCCAATCCCCAGGAGCACAGGAACAGGAAGGAGCTGGATCACGGCACCAGCCTGGCACTGACAGATCCTCTGGGGGTGAAAATAGTTGTTCTGTCACCACATCACCTACAGCTGTGCATCTGGATTTCCCATGGAGAGTCTGCACAGAAATATTCCAGTGATTCTCCTGGTCTGCCTGTTTCATGCCCTGTGATGTCACTGCATCTTCAGAACCTTCACAGGAGAAAATTCAGTGCAGTATCAGGACGAACCAAGCTGCCTCATCAGGCCAGACCCACTGTACAGCATCTCGTGGTGAATCACACGGGACGTGGAAACAGGAATAATCTCCACAGAATGAATCCTAATGCCAGCTTTCTTTGCTTCTCCTTCATTATTCCAGCCCGAATAAAGAACAAAGGATACAAAGATAAATTCCATTGTTTCATCCATGAATAAACCTCCAGGTGGTTGCACTTATGTTAATTTCTGATGCTGAACTGTAGCTTTTCTGTTTTTCTGCAAAGAATTAAGTATAGAAGTTGTTTCATATGTGCTCACACTGGCCTTTGTTTCCCAGTGGGAATCTCATCACAGCTTTAGAGGAAGCTTTAAAAGCTGCCAAGCAGTTTTGAAAATACCCCTTTAAGTGCTTAGCCACAACTGCTTTTGGTATAAATAAGCAAAATATTTACTTACAAAGCATAAAGTCAAAAACATGCTGTGGCAACTAAATAAATCTGGTAATCCATTCTGAATACAAAGACTGATTTCAAGCCATCAAAGCCTGTCAAAATGCACTTACTGGATTGAACATTCTTATAATATTAACCATCATTTTTCATTGTAAGCCACCTACTCATAAGCTGTAATAGATGAAATAGATGATCCTAGATAAATAAATTTTGCTATAGGGAAGAAGAGAAATTATTAAGTTTAGTTTCAAATATCTGATGTGTTCAGTTAGGAAGATTAACACATTATTTAAATGGTTCAGTTATCAAAATTTATCTACTCAGCTTTATACAGAACTAATCTACAACATACAGAGAAAAATCAGCGCATAAGGATAATACTTTATGTAAGAATATTTTGTCTTTCCTGGAGCATAACAAATAACACTGCTTATTTGACAACATTTATATGCACGTACTTCCCCTCACCAAGATACTGCAGAGTTAAACTATTCTTGCAAGAGAATTAAGATTATCTGAGGGGCATTGTTCAAAGTCAGGCGAGACAACAGGGCAAGCAGGGCGTGATCCTGCAAAGTGATGGGAAACTGGGAGGAGACCCAGCCCGGACAGCTGGCCCCAGCTGACCCAGGGGATACTGCAGACCATCTGACACGGTGCTCAGCATATCAAGTGGGGGAAGGAGGAGGAAGGAGAGATGATTGGAGTGAGGGTGTTCGCCTTCCCAACTCACGTGGGGTGGAGCCCTGCTCTCCTGGAGGTGGCTGAACACCTGCCTGCCCATGGGAAGCGGTGAATTAATTCTTTGTTTTGCTTTGCCTGTGTGGGCAGCTCTTGCTTTCCGTATTAAACTTTCATTATCTCAGCCCACGACTCTTCCAGCTTTTACCCTTCCAGTTCTCTCCCTGGTCCCGCTGGTGGGGGAGTGAGCGAGCATCTGTGTGGTGCTTGGTTTTTGTCTGGGGCTAAGGCACACTATGTGATACCCAGGCTAAGTGACAGTTTGGATTTTCAGAGTTTATTAAGTAGGATATTTGCATCATGTCCACATGTACGTCAGAAAGTATCACCATCCTCACAGGTTTGTATTTACACAAATATCACATCCAGATCCACAGCCCCAAATCCCATTGAGGGATGGTTTCAAGTGCATAACGTGGCTTGTTATCCAGGACAGCTCAGTCTTTGATGGTCATGTCACTTGACTTTTTCTTTTGTGCAATTCTGGTGTTGAATGTGCTACACAATATAGTGACCAGACTGATAATGCTCGTATTTTATTTGTTATATTCAGTGATGCATATTGACACTTCATTGTAAAAAATAACTGGAAGACTACACAGTGTAGCAAAACCTAAGCAGTCAGCCTTTCCTTTCAGAGCCAGAAGCCACTACAAGCAGAACCAGAGTCATCCTGAGATAAGCACTGGTGTGAAGAGCCACCAGCATGAACCAGCTTCCCAAGGTGGCAGCAAAAGCCCCTGCAAGCCTTGCTGAAATTCCCCCTGCTCCCTAACATCACTGCAGGCTAAAATCCTACCAATGAGACATGAGGGTAAGAACTTGGAAATCTGCAGAATGGACAAAATAAACAGCAGATCAAACCTCCTGTTTTCCAAACTTCTAGCACTTGACCTTGGAACATTTTAACTGTTAAAAAGGAAATCTCATTTGTCTTAAGAGGAAAACACCTGCCAGCTTCTCTGCACCTTCTCTGGAACTGCTGACCTGCAAGCATTTCAAGATCATAGATAGGATCTTTTTGGTCAAACTGGTGAATAATATTCCCCCAAAGCTTTCTTCATTTCATTTCCCTAAGGCATTTACGGGGTAACACAGCAGAGAGCACTGTCAGATGGTTGCTATTTCAGACACGGGTACCAAGAAAGGCTTAGCACTAATGGGAAATGCAGATGCCCTGTGGCACGTGTGGGATGATGGCAATGAACCAGGACCTGGCCACAGGATCCAGCCTCCAGATGTTCAGCCTGTGCCAAGGCATTCACAGAAACAAGTGCTGATGTAGATAAAACAAAGGCATTTACTTCTAAAGCAGGAGATGGATCCAGTGCTGCTGTGATAAAAGCAAGGCCGTGAACCCCAAGGGTAGCACATCGCTGCTTGCTACAGAAAGTACCACTTAGCTGATGGATATTTATTTTAACAGCATGACTTAATGAAAAGATATGTTTTAGAGATCTTAAAATTGTATGTCATGGATCTCTCTCACAGTAATTTAATAGAAAGAGATAACTATGTATCCATCTCAACATCTATTTATCCTTAAGCGTCACTTCTTCCTGCTTTTCTCTGCACGTACAGAGTAAAATGTAGCAGCAGTCAAAAATCAATACCAGCTCCTGAGGAAACAGCACTGCTCCACACTAGGCTACTGAAGTTGGTTAAAAAGTGCCCACAGTTATCTTCTACAGAAAGCCCAACGGATCCAAGCCTAAGCCCCCAGCAAATCTCTGTTTATGTACCAGTAAATGTCCCAGCCACTTCTGTGGGGCTCTGCAGAGAAACATGAACTTCCACACACAGCAGTAAATTAAGATCATAGCTCTGTTGCTTGTGTGCTTTTTAGTGCCTTAAATGATTTTTGAGTGTATAAAACATGTTTTTTTTGCTGTCATTCTTGTTTTCTGTCATTACTCTATCCCTGTTACTGGTAAACAAAACAGTTTTGTGTATTTATGGTCCTACTTTTTTTTTTTTCTTATCCACACACTCTTGGATTTGTAAGTTAAGAAACAACAGCACTAATTAAATGCATTTACATGTGACCTGAAAAGTAAAAAAAAAAAAAATATCCATAGATTAACTGAATTTTAAGAGTCTAAAGCATTGTGGAAGTGAGATTTAGGAAAAGCAATGAAAGGACGCAGGAATTCAAAATGGATTTTAACTGCCAACACTGATTATAAAAAAATAGACATGCTTATCTCCACATGGCTTATGTAAACATACAGACCTGGCTGGTGACTTGATTAAACACCAGTTCAAATGATGCTTTTTAAAAACAAAAAAGCCAAAAAATAACTTGGATTCCAACCTGACCATAACTGTGTCACGACAGCAAAAGGAGTATTCAGAAATAATTAGTGAGTTTATTTATTAGATTTGATTTGCTGGACCTGAGTTTTCAACAGTTCCTTGTTATTTCTCTGTTATGAGTTGGAAAGTTACCAGAAAAATAACTAAACAGGAGAATTTTACCAGTAGCATGGGGCAGTATGTTCAGTGGCAGAAAAGCTGATAAACTTGCCTTCTGGAGTGGGGAGAGAGGAGAAACACACCGAAAAATTGAGAAAAGGAAGCTACAGATTAAATCACAAGGTGCTAGAAAATATGTGCTAGGAAAACATCATCAAATGCTGGTAAGAAACTTTCAGTTTTCACTTTAGCACTTCTTCCCTATGCCTCGCTGTGTGCACCACAGGGGTGAGCTCCATTGGCAGCCTCTTTCCACAGCTTTAGAGGCTCAAACTTCAAGCAAACGAAGTGCAATAAGAACCTGCAGGTAATTAGTAAATTTTAGCTAATCCTTCACAACATATCACTTCGGATTTTAAGATCTGATCACCTGCGAGAGCCAAATCGGATATTAAAGGGTTGCAAGATGCGGCACGTCACGGTCGGTGGGACCGGGTCCCTCCGGGGCAGCAGGGATGCACAAACCCCAGCGGCAAAGCCCAACCTTTACCCTTCTATTCCCGGGGCTGGCGAGCGTCATCGCTAAGTTCAGACCTCAAACCTGCACCGACGGTGCCTGGACCAATGCGTGTCGGCTGAACTACGGAACCGAAAGCGTTTCCAAACCGGTTTCACTTCGCGGAACCGCTCCCGACCCCCTCGCTGGGGACCTCGTTCCCATACGGAGCCCCGCATTAACTTCCCGGATCCAATCTTTGGACCAGCGAAGCGATAACCCCAGAGATGCGCATCCCCTCCTGGACGGGCTGGGGGGTTTCCTCAGCTCCCGCCGCCCCCCAGCCCCACTCACTTGTCCAACCAGAAGGTCCACGGCGAGTGCAGCGGCAGCCGGGGCGCGTCCCGCTCGGGGGGGCTGAGCGCCATCGCCCCGGGCGAGGGGCGGGACGGCCGCGGGGAGGGGACAAGGGACGCTGCGAGCAGGGACGCGGGAGGGGGTGAGCGGGACTCGGGCTCGGACGAAAGACAGGCAGAGAGACGGGTACGAGTGCGACGGGAAGGACAGACAGACGGGAAAGGGGCAGGGTGATGACAAGAGATGGACGTGGCCGAGGGACCATTGGAGAGCATGGGTGGCGCCCCAGAGGGGCACAGGCGCTCGCTCCATCCCGTTACTGCCTCTCCTGCAGGCACGGCTGAAGGGAATCGCTGATCTTCTTCCTAAGAGCTTTACAAGGACCCGCGAGGCGCTGGGGCACACGGGGTACGCGGTGCCACCAGCCCCTTCTCTGCACAGCCACAGGTCACACCGCAGAGCCGGCGTGTCTCTGGGGCTGCCCCGCTGAGCAAAATAACCCTTGTGCTCAGTCTGGCTTGGCAATGCTGACCAAACCACTAAATCTTTTAAAAAAAAAAAAAACAGTTTTAAGACAAAACATTTCCTGCACTCACACAATGAAGAGATGGCTACTGTGCAGAGTGACCATGGATGGAGACAGTGCAACATCAAACCTTTCCAGACTTAGGGGATAGTAATTTCTCTGTTTTCCCACCTTCTCTACAGCCCATTTAATTACATGCCTGGTTTTACAGGGAGATGCTCCTCACAATCGAACGTGGACATGTGCAAAACCCCTCGTGTTATTTTTAGAATAGTACTTTTTAAATTAAGATTCTCCCCATTAGGACCGTGCACAGTAGTAAAGTTAAACACCCACATATGTGATAACAGGATCAAAGACCATGAATCACATAGATTTCTTTGCAAGCACATTTAGCAGGATGAATAATTTTGTATATGCTTCATCCTAAAAGAAAAATCAATAAAGACACACTCCTTTAAAGAAATAAAAAATCTAACAGTAAGAAAGGGGAGGGTTCACCCATGAAAAGCAGTCTGCACAGTGACAATGAAGAAACACAAAAAGTTAATGATTATGTTGTATAGATGGAAAATGCAAACTGATACTCCAAATTAAATAAGATCTGCAAAACCAGTTGTACCATGTCTTGCAATTTAATTTATTCCTCTTTAAATAGAAGGTAAGATAATGACCATTTGGGAGAGCTTGGAATCTAAAAATTCATGGGTATGCCCACTCTGAGCATTTTCTCTCTATTTTAAAGATGAGCCCACCAAAAATGTTAATCCTGAAAAAAAACCCCTACAATAAATGGCTGTATCTAGGCACAGATTTCTCAGAAGAGCTGGAGAAGTCAGGAGGAGAGGAGGAGAGTGCCAATTTCTTATGACCCAAAAGGGCCACATCTGTGACTGCCAATGATACTAACACATTTTTGGTGCCCTCTGCTGAGGTTACCAACTCAGAATAAAATTTTGGACATGCAGTAGCATCACTCTAGAAATAAGGCCAACCAGACTCTATTACAAAAATGAACTTTGAATCCTGCACCTGCCTCTGATGGAGCCTCACGCTTCGGTGAAAACCTCCAGATTCCATTAAGAGGGAGCTGCTCATCAGTTAAAACATTGCAGCTCATGCTGAAAACAAATCATTCTGTTATGAACAACCTGGGCTGCAAGGAACACTATAGAAATAAACCCCCCACACCTCAGAGACACAGAGTGAGAGCCAGGAGGCACAGCCTGGATCATTATTCCAAATGAGATATGTAAAGCCTGCCTTTATTCCTTATTTACATCGGTAAATACCAGGCTTCACAGTGGCACAAGGAACGTTGTGGGAATCTCAACTAACAGTAAATTAATTTGGTTCTGGAGGAAGGGCAATCACAGGATGCATCAAATTAACGCATCCTTTGCCTACAGAGATTTCTAAGAAGTCGTGACACAGAGGAAGAAAAGTCTCCTGAGATGAATCTCACAAGGAAAAATGATCACGAGCACAGCATCCTGATTCTGCTCAGCTACCTCATGCTGCCAGCACACCTTGAGTGAAATCATTTCAGAGATTAAAAATCCCAGGAAGTTATTACCGCTTTCAGAGAGGTATTTATAGGACTTGAATTAAAAATGTATTTTATCGGTGTTTGCTACATATTTGGAAGGTTTCTTTTTAAGGAAACCCTGCTGATGCCTCCTGTGCTCTTGTACCTTCTCAAGCAGCTTTACCAGAAGCAAAACTGTGTTATGGTGCAGCCCTGTGCTACAAGATGGTGCAGAGATGAGTTGCTTAAAGCTCACCAGCAGAGAAGAGGCTTGTGGCTCCGTTCCTCACACCTCCTCCCAGCCACCTCTTCCTTTCCCTGGCAGGGCTCTCCAGGTAAGCTGCTAATTTTCTGCTAAGGCCTTACAAAACAGGACTGTGGTGCAGAGAGCAGGAGTCAGCTGGTAGATTAGCCAAGCTATTTCCAATGGCTAACAGCTGAAATGTTCCCAGGCAACAAGTGGGGAGGAGAAAAACCCAACAAACTGGAGCGGGGGATACTGCTCTGCCCCATATTATGTGCTCCTAGCACTGCTTGTCTGCACCCAGTTTCAGGCACCTCAACCTTTCTGCCACACAAAGGCCCAAGTTACCCCATGCTGGTGTGAATTAGAGCTGAAGAAGGCACATTATAGCCAGAAGAAACAAATACTTCATACCTTTCAATGGTTTTATTTGAGATTTAAATCCCTACCCTTATAATCCCTCCTGATCCCAAAATCTTGACAGCAATGGGTACATTACATGTGCTTGAAACATTATTTGCCTGTTCCAGTAGATTTTGCTGTAGTCCCTGCTCCCAGCTGGTGCAGGAAATCCCCCTGCTACAATACAATGGTGTTTTGAGGGGGCAGAATGCCTCTTAAAACCATCAGGACCTTCCTTTCCCCTGCTGACAGTTGTGCACCATCACTGTGGCAACTGCAATGCCTGCATGCATAAGAAATATTAGGCAAGCATTAGGCTTATTTTAGCTGTATTCTAACAGTGTAGCACCTGGAAGGGAGGAAGGGAACAAGCACCATATGAGCAGTCACAGTGCATTTCCACCCTGCAAGTGTTCCACAGCTGTCTGAGGCGACAGGTACCGCACCTTAAAAAACATCTCAGAGACCACCTAGTTTGTTTTTTTTTTTCAGTGCTGCTGACAAAAAATGAATGGTGAGAAACCTTAGCCAGACCTCTGTCCAGCTGAAGATCCTCTTTGTCACTCTGAGGCAGAGCTGGTTGGAACATAAACCTTTCTGGGCTTGAGGGATGGCTGGAGCACAAGCCCTGGCTGCTGTGCCCAGCTGCTGCTGCTGCTGCCTCAGCCTGAGCCAACAGCCATGAAATGTAATTTCTCTACCAAATGCTGGTGTCACGATCACTTGCTCTTGAAACACTGCCTGGGACTTCAGAAGCATATTAAGTAACACAGGAGCTGCTTCTGAGAGGTTCCCAGGAAGATAAACTGATCAACCAAGAGCCGAAGCAGAGGTGAGGATGA
Organism: Phainopepla nitens; assembly: GCA_013400175.1. Lineage (NCBI taxonomy): Eukaryota > Metazoa > Chordata > Aves > Passeriformes > Bombycillidae > Phainopepla > Phainopepla nitens. Next base: position 46,838 of record VXBQ01010110.1, read on the forward strand.
AGGGATTTTAGTTGATATTTGCTTCCAGAGGCTTAAATAAATGGTTTTTAAACCCTAAAACGCAACATTAAAGTGTTGAATCCCAATGCTTTTGGCAAAAGCTCCCTCATCTAGGAATGATTTCATATCAGCCAAGCTGTTAAGCAGAGGTTGTCATGGAAACAAGTTTTATTCAAATGATATGGCCAGAGATATACTGTATTTAGTGAGTTCTTCATTTGCTGCATATTGGGAACATGTCAGAACTAAATGATATTGCATAACTTTGTTTTCTTAAAAACAACCTGGCTCACTGCCCCTGGTTTTCTGACAGGCTTGTGTCCAGTCCTGCCTGGGACAGAAGATTTTCCACACAGTGCCTGCTCCACAGGAGAGGCTCCTCCAGCAGCCAGTGTCTGCAGGCTCCCACAGGAGTCTTCCTCCAAATACAGGAACCTGCCCAAGTCAAACAAGCAGAGGAACCTTTCCTCAGCTTCCATAACTGACATAACCATCTACTAGTCCAAAAAGAAGTGCAGTTCAACCAGATCATTTCCTCCCTTACTAAAAAAGTTCCTGCAGATGTGTTTTGAAAATAAAATAAAAAAAAAATCTATAAAATTACATAAAAGTAAAGCCAGTTCATATGGTGGTGGACATCTCATAAGTGTCTTGTAAACACAGGAATCCTATTAACTTACTCTTGGTGACTGATGGCAGAACAAATCTCAGAAAGGACACGTGCATACTAAATTTGTACCTCTGCTTTTTTAGCTGTGAAGCTGTTAAAAAGTACAGGAACTTTGTCCACATCCTAGGAGTAAATGCATTTTTTTTTAATATAACCAAAAATAAATGGAATAGTTCTTGCACAAGTTTTAAACTAAAATCAAGTCAGCTTTGGCCAGGACACTGTGTAGAAATTTTATCCTGAAGAGTGAAAACAAAAATGAAATACAAAATGGGCTCCAAAATCTCTCTCGTGGAAACCACTGTGCAGACTTTATGGAGCAGCATCCAAAGAAAGATGGTTTAACATCTCCCAAGGAACAAAGATTCCTGATTGCCCAATGGAAGCTGAGCATTAAGTAAAAGGCAAACAAAAGTAAAACCTTACCCTTGAAGTTGTTACATAACTGAATATCCTGTAAAATGCTTCATGGGATGGAGGTGGCATTTCATGACCTCCTGTGGAAATGGAACAGGAGCTTGCCAACCTCTGGGGCAGGTGATCCTAGACTTCTCCAGGCTTTCTAATACACTTAATAAAGGAAAAAAAATGGGTCCAATAGCTCTTTTGGTATATTAAAAGCAAATCACAGGATGGAGTTCTGCCAGATATGAGCATGAAGAAGGCAGTAGCTACCTCAAGTTAGTGTACAAGTTGGAAAGACATCAGTCTTTCCAGGATCCTTGATGCATTCCAGAATCACAGCTCTCTCTGGTTACAACCACTTGTGAAGCAAGGCTGAGCCTCATCCAAAACTCTTTACAGTTAAATAAGGGCATAGATTCCCTTCATCATGCCTTAGATTAGAGCTTTGTTCTTTACCTAGCCATCTTTGGGGAGCTGAACTGCTGCTAACCCAGCATCCAGTCCATGCATCAGGTATTAAGAGACGGGCATTTTCTTACTTAGCTTTGGATACTGGGCTTCTGCTTTCATCCTTCCTTGTTGCCCACACTTGGAAAGCACTGGGGCTCTCTGAGGTGCTAAAGAGATACCCAGCAAAGGTGAGGTCAGGAGCATAAAGGCAAGAAACCTGACAGATCTCAAAGTTATATGTTGGAAACAAACTCCAAGCATGTTGCTTTTCCTGATTTTCCAGTAAAATATCTGCAGTGTTTCACTTAGATATTGCTTTTCCAAGTAAGATGATCCCAAAATAGCACCATCCTCAATGCTATTCTGTGTCATAATGTTATTGGCACCACATCTGGCACTGGTTTTGATGTGGAACATGAGCTTAAATACTGATCTTTTTTTTTACAGGCTTCCCAGTGTACAGCTGAAGGAAACAATGTGCAAGAGTCACATCCTACACACTGCACAAACCATGTTAGTCTGGACTGCAGAGTGAGTCTGGGATGGAAACCCCCTCCACTATGGAAATCGTAAAAAGTACATTCTAACAGATAAAAATTACAGGCCATAATATTTTTATACGAGCTCACTGCTCTGTGGTTCAGCTCCCAGGAGTCATTCCACCTTCTGCATCACACCAGCACATGTGGTACCTGTCCAAGCCAGCAAAGCAAAGGCCCCCTCTGGAAATAAACCACTAGAGGGAGACTGACTTCAGCAATGGAACACCCACAGGGAGAAAATCTTGCACGTCCATTAAAAAAAAACAAAAAACCAACAAGATTTTGGTCAAAATTGCTCTTTGTGTTTCTTCTTCACACATAAAAGTGGCTGAAATTAAAGGGTCAAGTTTGGATTCATCAAGGCAAACTGAGGGAGCATCACGTAAATGGGATCAGGCAGTCACGTGTTTTTCTAGTGTTTGTAAGAGAGGTTAGGCCAACTCTATTAAAAAAAAAAACAACAACACACCAAAAAATAACCCAGCCACTGAAAATACTAATAGCTGTATCCTAGCAACATCACGGATTCCATGTGGACTTTGTTCTGGAGTCTACAGCCCTATTTCATCAAAATTATTGACTTTCTCAAAGTCTCTAAACGACCATCAAAAAAACTGTTAGTGCTTAAAAAATACAAACATTTAATTAGTCACATTAATAAGAAAAAAACGAAGAGCAGCATTGCGTGCTAGTGCTCCCTTTTCATGGAGCTCAATTTAGCTTCCTTTGAAATCAGTGTCAAAATTCCCACTTTATTCATTGGTAGCAGAGCCTCTCCTTGGAGGAGAAAAGCTGGAAGTGGCCCTGCAGAACTTGGCAGATGAGGTTTGTTTCCCAGGCTGAGCTCACACATTGCACAGATAGAATTTGTACAGCTCTTCGTGATCCTCCCAGTCATCATGTCCTTATTGCAAAGGTAAATCAATTGGCATGCCAGTGGCATACAGAGGCTTTCTACAAGGCTTTTGTGCTATGCCTATAACAAGTGTCCTTTTTTCCTCCTAAGCTTTGGTTTTGTTTAACTCCAAAAAACTTTTTCAAGATCTCAAAAAATGTGGAATCCTGCTGGATCTTCCCAAGAGCCCAGGCCCTGCCTCTCTCAGGTATGAAGACTTCAGGTTTAACACAGCTCTGGGAGGTTTTTTCTCATCAGGCCTGCATCACTGAAGTGAACTTTGTTAGATAAAATGCAAAGGCAGAAGGCCAAACAAATGAAATGACCCAGCCCTTCCAAAGAAAAACCCTTTGCCCAAAAGAAATGCCTAAGAATAAACCCAACCCCAAACAAATAAGGTCTTACCTTTATCAATTTGCATGATGATCCAAGGAATCCTGGGGCATTTTGGCACATAACTCAGGGTTTGGGCAGACTGAGATTTTGGTCACAATTTTCACACAGATCCAAAGTACATCACAGCTTTTCTGACAGTTTACATCTGTTATTCCAAGCTCTGCTTCAACAAGTTAGCAAGACTTTTTACCAGAGAGAAAGCACTATTAAAAGAATATTTTCCTTTTCATCATTCTGCCTTAAAAGCTCAGCTGATAGGATAGTCTGGTGAAAAATGTTTCTCATGCTTTACTTAGCCCACAAAGTTGGTTGAGACCCACCAACACTTTAAAACTGCAAAACCTTTTAATGTGCTATTCCTGCAGTTCAAAGTTAAATGACAAGAGAGTGCCTTTGTTGAAGAAGTGATTTAAATACAGAAGGGTCAGTTAGTGACTTTCAGCAGCATGAATGTGGTGATGGCTGGATTTGCATTCCAGGCAGGGCACTGAGCTGTCTGTGCTGCTCCAGCAGTGCTGGTGGAGAGCCTGGAGCTGACCTCACAGTGTCAGGGAGCACTGGTGGATCATCATCCCACTCCAACACCCCAGCAAGGGTGTTATCTCAACAGACAACACCCATTTAACTATGCACTTAGCATTCCAGCAGTGTTCATGGACTCTCTGCTGCAGTTAAATCTCAGTTTTAGTCACACCAAAGGTTTTCCATTGCTCATCCTTTCGTTGCCACCAGCTGTGGGGGGAAGGGGCCACAGGCAAGGAGAGGATATCCATTGGCATAATAAAGAGTGCCAAACATAAGGGAGTAGTTCTGGCTTCATCTGAGCTCTGCACAGTGTAAACCAACAGGAAAGGTAGCATATAAGGACAAAAAATGGAGCAGCAAGGAAATCAGATTTCAGATTTTATCTACACAAATTAAAAGATGGTATCAGAAAGTACTTCCAGCACCTCCAATAATTCTCCCTGATGACTAGATTAATTCCAAAACTGCTCCAATGAGAGCAACCTAATAAAAATTTGAGAGTTGCACACCAAATTCTGCTCCTAGTTATGCCTTGAAAGAGAGCTGTTTGACTACTTTATACCTGGGTAAAAGGGGAGGAAAAAAGTAAGATACACAATAAGGATGGAGATGCTTTGACTAGCCAAGCAGATTTGAAGGCTTTCTCCAGCATTTAATAGGAGTAGCAACCTCAGCCTGTTGGCCAGTTGCAATGGGATTGCTTTTGATGGTAGACACTGCAGACAACGAGTGGAGAACAGCAAGGGCTGAATTCACATGAAGAAAATAAAAACTCGCCTTCACAGTGGCTTTGCAAGTGAACTTTCAGTTGTGCATTACCTCCATTTTTTAATTTACCCAGTGAATTTTCTAGACAGACTTTCACAGTAGGTCACAGTAGTATCCAAAAGCAAAGAGAGGATAGCAATGAAAATAATTTGGTTCATGACCAACATAGCCACCTTTTGTCCTGAAGCTGCCCACACTGTCCATGGTGAATTTCCTGTTGGGTGCCAAAGGCCATTTTGCTGTGATGAGGGTGGTGGATTCATCCTGTACAGATGAGACAGCACAGCCTCAGTGCAGGGAAATGTGCTTTGTGAGGGCTGAAGTCACACACACAGGGAGATGTGACAACAGTGTGTAAAGCCTGCCTGTCCCCCTGCCTGGGTTTACCTCACCCTGTGGAGATGGCTGCAGCATGCACATGCACACATGTAATCAGGAAAACACTTATTTCAAGACTTTACAGCCTCTCCTGCTAACAAAGAACTTGGGCCTGAGAAGCACCACAGCAGCAGAGCCAAGGGCTGGCAGTGCTCCTAAAGGCAATAAGCTGCTTATCTCTGGCCTAAGGAGTTTATAGCACCCATGTATCCCCAAAAGCTCATTAGCTCTTCAGCAAGCAGCTGAGACATTAGATGCACAAGCAGAACAGCAATGGCTTGAGTTTACTACAGCACAGATAAAACTTCTGGGCTTGGCTGGTCTGCAGCAGGCTGGTTCAATAGCCTGAAGCAATCCCACTTATGTACAAACTGGAGAAAGCCTGATCTTGTGAAATGCTCCTTAGTGTCTGGCTTTGCTGGTAGGAGTGTGTGTTGCTAAAACTCAGCCCTGCCACGAGGCTGCAGCCGCCTCCCTGGTACCCAGCAGGAGCCAGAACCAGCATCTGGCAGCATCCCCTGCCACGGCAGCAGAGGAAGCCACGTGCCCTGACACAGCCTCACGCTGCATCTGCTTCTCGCTTGCCCTGCACCCCTCCATCACTCACTGCCTCTGGGACACAGGGGTGGGAGAGTGGGAGAGCAACCCAAGCAGTTGGCCTGCATCCCACGAGAGACAGCTATGGATACAGGAGGAGAAGGACAGGAAAATCTGTGCCTGGGGAGATTTTAAAGGAATGGCTTCTCGTAACTATCTCGGCACGTCCATGGGACTGGATAGCAGCCACAGGCTCCTGTGGAAAGCCATCATGTCAGGGATATTTCCTGTCTCACAGCAGCTATTCCCCGCGTCACAGGGGAGGTCTTCCACAAAGGAGCTGCTTCTGAAGAACAGTGTGTCACCAGCAATTCAGCAGGTTAAGTTTAGCAGAGACAGTGATAGAAGTGAGCAGGAAGGAGCTATTCTTCCCCTCTGCTTTTCTTCCCTCTCCATTGAGCAAAGCCTTTAAAGACCAGGTCTCTTTGCAGAAGGCTACAGAACTTTTAGCAAGTGGCATGCATGGAGGCTTTCACAGCCATGATACCTGTGTCTGGTTATTTCCAGTCAAAATAATCTCCTACTCAATTATGGAGAAGAATAGAGAAGCTCAGCCTGACTCACAATCACATGGGGGAAAAATGAGAGGAGTTGTTCAAGTTCAAAACGTTCATCTTGCTGTGGAGGAGGATTAGTACTGCTGTGGAAGGAGGCTTTCTCTCCCCCTGCAACAGCACAGCACTAAGGGATGGAAAAGACCCGAGTCCACTTCCCTGCTGTGCCAAATATACTCCTCCGTTCTTCCCTCCTCCCTCCCCAAGAGAGCAGATGAAGTATTAAAGAGCCAGGAATAAGCCCCTGAAAGATGTGATCGCTAGCTGTCAGATACCTCTCTGTCACAGAGATGCAGCTCTGTGACTGTTCCCCTGCAGATCCTCTGCTGCCATCCAGGAAATCAGGATTCAGCAGTGACATTAATAGTCCCATCCACTCCGGTGTCATCTGTACCTTTTGCACCACTGTGCTAATAATTGTGGGAACAAAACCACATCCAAAATCCTTCATTAGTGTTTTGCTGAGCACAGATCTGGGCTCTGCTGGCCCATGCCCTTCCCAGCCTGATGGCAGTGCCCAGTGCCCCATCCCCAGCCTGACAGCTGGATCCTCTGTAAGCAAGAGACAGGGTGGAGGTTTGCCAGCGTTGTTTAAATCTGTCTTCATTTCACTGGCAAGTACCATGGCAGTGCCCTGGTTACAGAGGGCAAGCATGGCTCCTGTGCAGAGCAGTTATTTTGGGTAGTACTGTAAAATTTGCAGATTTTAATCTTCTCACGCTGTTTTCACATTACCCAGTGCCCAAACATTACCTTAATGTGTCATCTTCTGTTCTGTCATTGCCACAAAGTATTACCATGATCCTTGTAAACACCCACAAACCTGCCTCATTAGCTCCTGACACTCCCTCCTCCCCTTCCAGGGATGACTGATAGCCACCCTTATGCTGATGCCATTCCCTAGGATGCAACCTCGTGGTTTGCTCATTCTCCTCCTTCTCTAGGGTTCTTATCAGCTCTCTCTCCCATTGCACTGTTGGATTTTAAGTTTCCTTAGCAAAAGGACAGCTCTTTGTTTTGCTTGTGTAGCACCCTGGTCTCTGACTCACTCCACTAGGTGCAAAGATAACACAAATAATGAGTGTCATCCAGAGAGCTTTCTGGGAATTACAGGAAGCTGGGAAGGAGGACCTTTAATCTTTTTGTGCCAGATCCAACTCAAGCCTCTTATCCTTTTTTGCTCCAGACTGACCTTCCCATATCCTTGATTGCAAAGCCTGAAAACTTTTCCTTGCCTGAATTATCTGTGACAGCAAAATCGCTTTGGCTGGCTGCTCTCACCTGTCCTGTTTCCCTGTGGCATGTCAGCCATGGTGGAGCTCAGGGATTGTCCTTCAGGCATGTCCAGACATTTCCTTCTTCCTCCCTTACATCACACCAGGGACAACACTGATTTCTAACAACACTATTGCAGGGGTACAGGACGCTTCTCTTTCCAAAAACGTTATGCAGAGCTCCCAGCCACAGGAACACAAATAAAACCACTAATAATAAATAGATAAGGGTTCAGGAAGCACACCAATGACTGATAGAAAGAAGGCAATATGCCACTGTATTTGCTGTAAGAGTGCCTATTTCAGCTGTCTTTCCCATTCAAGGCAGTGAGAGGAGAACATGAAGAGGCAGCCAATTCAAGTAAAGCCCACTGAAAGGTCAGAGGAATCCATCTAGCTTGTGCAGCACCATTTTGTAGGCAGAGAATAGCTCTTCATTAAACTCGTTTTGTGGAAGTGATTGAAGGGAGAAAGGAAAATAGCTTAAGACTCTCGTTGCAATCTCTGGGAATTACCCGTTCTCCACGACTGCTGTGATGGGTCTGGCTTTTGTCTGGCTGTGCCCCAGTCAATGGACACACAGTGTTTCCAGCCCCCACCAGGACACTGGAGGAAGGAGCTCTGTGTTTCAGTGTCCAGGGGTACACCAGAGGTGTCCCTGCTTGGCTGGAGGCTGGACACCTGGCAGGGCCAAGCAGCACTGAAGATGAAGGCTTTGCCATGTGCAGTCCCTGCTGCTCCTCCTGACTCTCAGTGGTTGACACTTCCACAGGCACCACAGTCCCTGCAGGTGGGAAGAGCTCCTTGAGCACCTCTGCAACAGCAAAGGGGTTACAAAATACCCTATTTTCTATTTTTCAGTCAAATGCTGTAAGGCTGGCCCTAATGTCCAAGCTGAGACTGAGTCCGGACCAGGAACTTGTCTGAAGTTGATGGGTCTGATGCAAGAAGACATGAAGCAGCCTGAATTGGCGTTGCCTTGCCTGTATGGGGTCCCCCAGGTGGGGCAGGGAGGGCTCTTCTCCTGGCAGGGTGTAACTAACAGGCACAGTTATCCTGGTGGGTGTGATGGCAGGTCAGCCCCTTTGGGAGGCGAGGAGCCTGCTCTAATAAAGACTGTTAACCCCCTGCCTGCCCCTTATTTTCTCCATTCCTTCTGGCTGTCCCTTTAGTGTCACATCTCTCAGTCAGCCAAATTCCAGGCTCACACCTCCTGTTGCACTATATAACAGCCTCATCAGGGAAGCAGCCCTGGGAAAATGGATGAAACACCATTCCCTGCCGGCTCCCTTCTTGCTACAGGTGGAAGAAAGATGAGCTAGCAATTTGCTGCTGGCCTGGCAAGATAGCAGTGAATTACGGCAGCTCCTGAGCCAGCTCAGCTGCGCTGGCGAGCGTTCAGGGAGAGGAGAAACCCTTCCCGCAGGAGCGGAGGAGGGAAGCAGGTGTGCTATTCCCTTTTGTTCACTTGATGGAAGAGATGGCAGAGCTAACGCGGGCCATAAGGGCTCCTCTGCTCCTCTGAAAAGCCTCACGCCCCCAAGGACAATCGATCCGCGCACTCACTTTGTTTGGCAAAGCACACTGGCTCCTGGCAGCCTGCCGTGGCAGAGCCGGCTCCTGTGCGGCACCGGGGCCAGCGACACACGCGGTGTCCCGGCTGCCCCACAGAGCCACCGCTCCGACAGAGGTGCCAGGGCTGCCGAGGGGACACCGCGAACCCGGCACTCGAGTGGCTGCATGAATGTGAGAAACGCCTGGAAAATTGCACAAAGCACTGAACAACCCGTGGGCAATTCTCTGTCACAGTAAAACTTCGGTGCAAATGAGAAACCTAACAACTGAAAACAGCTCAGATGCACTTGTAGGAAGCAAAAAGCAGCCTCAATTATCTACCACCTATTTTTTTTTTCCCTCTCAGGATTTCTTTGGTCTCCTAACACTGCAATAAATAACAGACACAAAACAGATCCAGGGGCAAATGAAGTCCTGTATGATACAGACTGCCCTCGACACATCTTTGGGCCAAAGTCTGGCTTTGGTTCACCACTGTTAAAATGCCAGGAGTTTAGCAAAGCTACTCTGGACATCTGGTGGCACAATCAGGGTCAGAGCCTGGTCCCCACTATATGCAGAGAGACTTTCTGAAACCAGCCAGAAAGATCCGCTCAAAAGATGCTCCACCAACCTTCACTTTTGGGGCTGATGCAGATGATTTAATTGCTACAGTTTCTGGAATAACGCTGAGTTTACTGATGGCTTTTAATAGAATGCTCAAAAAGGATTTCAGACGTGTCCTTCACAAGAGGCCATGAAGGAAACTCAGTAATAGTACGATAATTGCATTAGCATCTCCAGTGAGCCCAGGGCCGTGCGTTGGTGCGTGCCTTACAAGGCATGCAGAGAGGCCTTGCCCTACATACACAAGGATGGCAAAGTGGGAGAGAGAGGACAAGGATCTGCGTCTCACTGGGCTACTAAAACTGCCCATTATAAACCTGCACCAACAGCACAGGTGCATCAGCAGATGCTCTGTGCTAGTCGGGTCAAATGTGGTTTATCCAGGTCACAAAACCTGCCCAGCCCTCCGTGGGTCCTGTGTAACTAAGCCTGGGAGTTGGTAAGCCCCTGAACAACATAGAAACACGGAGAGCATCCTGTTTGATGTTCTTAAGAAGCCTAGTCAGACCTCAAATGACAAGTTCCACTAGGAACCCAAATGTCAGGCTCCTGACTTGCAGAGGCACCTTTTCTTTGATGTTCACACTGAAATATTTGCCGTGTAAGCTTGCTGCAAGCCTCCTTCCCCTCCAAACCCCCCTGCCCAGCAAGGGACAGCACACCCAGATGCTGCACTGCAACAGGTGCTGCTGGACTTGCCTTGCTCGTGAGCAGGAAGTTAAACGGCCATTTAGTATGGCCAAATGTATCAGAAGCACACCAGTGACCGTGACACAGGTGAATCACTGATGTGCGGCTACAGCTACCAAGACGTGGTATGGGCACATACACACCTGTCTCATGCCCAGATACATCGGCTGTGAACGGCACCACGCTCCTCTGGAAGGA
>VXBQ01010110.1:57825-77994 GCA_013400175.1 Phainopepla nitens
CGGGCGGCGCGGCCCTCGGCCCCGGCGCGCTGCCGCGGCGCTGAGCCCCCGGCGCTGAGCCCCCGGCCCTGCCCGCGCGGAGGAGGCGGAGAGGAGGAGGAGGAGGAGGAGGAAGGACCCGATGGCGAACAGCAGCGAGCTGGGGAGCAGCAGCAGCCCGCACCTGCCCAGCGCCGGCGGCCTGCTGAGCGCCTCCGGGCTGAAGCTCGCCACGCTGGGGCTGATCCTCTGCGTCAGCCTGGCCGGCAACGTGCTCTTCGCCTGGCTCATCCTCAAGGACCGGCACCTGCACCGCGCGCCCTACTACCTGCTGCTGGACCTCTGCCTGGCCGACGGGCTCCGCTCGCTCGCCTGCTTCCCCTTCGTCATGCTGTCGGTGCGCAGCGGGGCCGCCTGGCCCCACGGGCCCCTCAGCTGCAAGGTGCTGGCCTTCCTGGCCGTGCTCTTCTGCTTCCACGCCGCCTTCCTGCTCTTCTGCGTGGGGGTCACGCGCTACATGGCCATCGCCCATCACCGCTTCTACGCCAAGCGCATGACGGGCTGGACCTGCCTGGCCGTGGTGTGCATGGTGTGGACCCTCTCCATGGCCATGGCCTTCCCCCCCGTCTTTGACGTGGGCACCTACAAGTTCATCCGGGAGGAGGAACAGTGCATCTTCGAGCACCGCTACGTCAAGGCCAACGACACGCTGGGCTTCATGCTCATGCTGGCGGCCGTCATCGCCGCCACCCACCTGGTCTACATCAAGCTGCTCTTCTTCATCCACGGCCACCGCAAGATGAAGCCGGCGCAGCTGGTGCCGGCCATCAGCCAGAACTGGACCTTCCACGGGCCGGGAGCCACCGGCCAGGCGGCTGCGAACTGGACGGCTGGCTTTGGCAGGGGGCCCACGCCGCCCACCCTCGTGGGCATCAGGCAGGCCACCCACAGCCAGATCAAGAGGCTGCTGGTGCTGGAGGAGTTTAAGATGGAGAAAAGGCTCTGCAAGATGTTCTACATGATCACCTTGCTCTTCCTGCTGCTCTGGTCCCCCTACATTGTGGCCTGCTACCTGCGGGTCTTCATAAAGGCCAGCTCCATCCCCCAGGTGTACCTGACCACCTCCGTCTGGATGACGTTTGCCCAGGCAGGGGTCAACCCGATCCTCTGCTTCATCTTCAACAAGGAGCTCAGGGTCTGTCTCCGAGCCCACTTCCCATGCTGCCAAAGCATCCAGAGCACCCAGGGCACCATCCTTTGCGATCTCAAGAGCTTTGGGATGTAAGGGGGGCTTTTCTCTTTCTAAAAAAGAAAGATGGATATAAATTTCCATGTTTCTGCATATGAGCTCGAGAGAGTGTGACCTGTGGGGGACATACTAAACCACCACCCAGCACCCAAACCTTAGGCTGTAAGAAGCTATTTTATTTATTTTTCTATATTTTGCGTATGCTCTCTTCAGAACATGACAGGTTGCTGTCTATGGGAACAGGTACTTGAGCAGAACACCCCCAAACCTTAGGCAGTAAGAAGCTGGTTTTTTTCTTTGTGATTGTGTGGTTTTTAAAAACAAAACAGGGCTCCGAGTTTCTGGTCTTGTTTCTAACGTTTCTAAACATGATTCCAACAGATACGGATTAAGGCCATGACATTTTTTTTGTTTCCCTATTCCTGTCTGTTTTGATAAAGGCTTAACAATTTTACTCATGTAATATTTGATAAGGGCCAAGACAATTTTATACTAAAGTTATTTTTGATGACCTCAAAAGGTGTTGTTTTATTATTATTATTTGATTTTAAGTGAAGAACATGAAGAGGACATTCCTAATGTGGTCAGAAGTCAGTTTTGGTGGGAGCTGTTGGGTTCATTCATTCTCAAATGGTTTGAGTATTTGAAGCCGTTAGTTATAACTTTTGCTTGACATGCAAACAGTGTAGAACTAATTTCAATTTTTCTTGTTGCACTATTCATTTGGTAATATTTCAGAACTATTTGTGAAACGTGATTTTAAAATACCAACTTTAAAAACAAGCAACTATAGCAGTTTTTAAAACCTAGATTGAAATTCATATTTTACTGCCTTTATAGGAAGTTATCTACAAACCTGGGTAATACTTGTACATTTTGACTGTTTTCTTTAATAAAATATTGAAAACCTTTACTGTATGTAATTGTTTCAGAATGGCAGCATTCTGCTTTGCTGACAAATAACTTGTGTATGTGGAAGGTTGTATGTCTTGTGTCTGAGTAGATTTCACAGCTAAGGTTATTATGGACAAGCACAATCCTTATTTGCTGTTAGATCTCAATTTAGGTGTTTATACCAATAAAAGTGACTAAAGCTATTTTTAAGAAGACTTAAATTCATGATGGGCAACAGGTTTAAATAGCACAATTCTTTGTGTCTGCTGAAACCAAATTTCTGTTGTAGCTAATTGCTTCTCTGTTAATGATAGGAAACTGTGTAATTGTGGATGGATAATTTTAGTTGGCAAAGCAGTTTTTTAACACTGTGGCTTGGTCAATACCATACTCATTTATAACCTATATTCTTAATGGGAAGCTTACATTTATTAAGCATTTTAACCTGCTATGTTGTTCTACAAAAACATCTCTGAAAGAGTTTTAACCCGTAAGCTGATGGCAGGATCCTGGCCCAACTTCTTATCTATCTCAGAGCGAGCTGTCCCTGAGGGGCTTCCCTTTCTGATGGATCATGTAACAGTTAACAAACATGTGCTGGAGCAAGTCTCACACAAAACGGCAGGGATACAACCTCAGTTTATGTGAAAAAACATCTGTATCTAAGTATTTACAGCAAAGAGTAGTCCAAAATTGGTAGACATCAACTGAGAAATAAGTCACTGTCCCGTGGCTATGAAGGGAGCACAGAAGAGACATGGCAGATCAGAAGAGGGCAAAGGTGGCAGATTGAGGCAGGGAATTAAATGAGGTGGAGCTCTGGTTTGGTTTAAGTCTTGTTTTCCAACTCCAGCTGGGATTTGGACACCAGAAAGGCAGAATTTCCTGCAGTGCATAAGCAGAAGGTTGCAGTTTGAGTTTTTTGGTACAGTTGCAGTACCAATGCTGCCAGAACTGAGCTCAGAGGTATGACCATGGATGGGGTATCTTTAAAACAAAGAGAGACTTAATGATCGTTTCTAAAGCATTTTGAAAATGCACCTGGGTACAGAAGGAAAGCTGTTGCGTACTTCAGATCACAGCAGCAGCTGGTTATCAGTGCTAATTATATTTTCAGGCTGGAATATCAGATGATAGCTTAGTGAGTCTTAAAAAATAATGGGGTAGAGCTGTGTTAAAAGACTGTGGGGCAACGTGTGGATGCTGTTGCTGGGAATTGTGTTCCAAGTATAATTTACACCCCTGATTTACTTTTAGATCTTTTCTGCAGGTTTCCAACTTTTGGAACTTTTCATATTTCCCTCAGAAGCTGTCTACATAGTAGGGGCCTGGAACTGAGATCTGTAACTCAGACCTTGCCATCCTTTTCCTAACCCTGCTGGTAACCAAGCCAATATTTTCTTTCTCTTTACTCTATTAAAAATATCTGATATTTTGGCATCCTCTCTCTCTTCCAGGCTATAAGTAGTATGGTTATGATTCTATTTAAACCACAGAGATGGGAAAATAGTTATTTTAAAACCTCCTTAAAAGCTGCAAGGACCAGATTTTTCACTTCAAGAAAAAATGAGCACAAACTTGTAGAGTCAGTCGTATATGCGGGGGATGAAAACTCACCTTTGGGTGACCTGGTGGTTTTATTTAGGCTTGGCTTATCAAGCAGTGCTGCTGTATTGAATGCCAGCCTCAGTGCAGAGGCATCCCCCAGGTCAGTGATGCCTTCATGAGATGGATGAGTTGGTTCTTACCTGGTGAAGATAACGGGTGCTTTGCTCTCACCCATCAGTGGCAGCCAGACCCAGCCTTGCTACAGCACAAACATACAGGGAAAAAAAAAGAAAGAAAAAAAATTATCAGTATACCATGTCTTTTGCTTGCACACAGCTCCCAGGGCTGTCTCAGGGCTCCTGATATACTCTGAAGGCAAAATCAGTGTTGTTTGAAGTTAATGTTTGAAGTTAATTTTATATTTTAGGTACTTGTGATGTCAGTCAGATTATGATCTTGGCTGTGGTAGTACAAAAGAGAAGGAACTCCAGTTGCTTTAATTCAGGGTTTAGATGGGGGTAGTACAATAGGGCTTAATTCCAAAAGATGTGAAACTAAATATCAAGGACATAGCAGAAAATTAAAGAGTATTCAGTGCCAGCACACCAACAAACACCACTTTGCTGGCGGAGAGTGCACCAGGAAAGTAAAGAAAATTAGAAAGGGCTGGAGAAGCACTAGATGATAAAATATAAGAAAGTTGGAAAAAAAAAAACCAAAACACTTCCAAAGCACAGCATTCACATGTTCTCATAGCAGCCTTTAGTCTGCATGTGGGGGAAAGTGGGTCACAGAGATTAAATGCTTTGACCAAGATCAGAGAAGGGGTGTCGGGGAGGATGAAAACCTGCTCTGGATTAAAAAAAAGAGAGAAATAATGTTGGGGAGAATGGAATGGAGCACAGGGATACATGGTTGCTGCTGTTGGCACTGAGGTGTGGCTGTAAATCCTCCATCCCACAAAAACCAGAGTGGTTTCAGTCTCACTCAGACGTGCCAATGGCTGAGACTCACCGAGAGCTGGGCGTTAATAATTACTCCCATAATAATACGTGAGAAGCCATTGCTGCTTATACAAGTCCTGGGCTCTCTTGCAAAAACTCAGATGGTTTGAACCCCTCTCCCCATCCCCACAGACCAAAACACAGAGTACTCAGGAGGTTTGGGGAGCTGCACAACAGTGGGGCTTCTCCCAGCTCTTCCACTGACCTGTGCCTCACCAGAATGGACATTCAGTCTTCTCTCCACCCCTCCAGGCAGCTGCAGGATAGTTTCCCATATTCTGGGCACCACGAGTGCTGAGTACCACAGGAAATACCAATATCATCTCCCCCAGAGATTCTTCACAGTCTGGCTCAGAGGTCACAGCTTGCTGCTTCTGCATATCTGTGGTGAGGGATTGCAGTTGTGCTGAGAGCTGCTCCAGAAAAATCTCGATTGCTGCTGGCATCTTCACTCACTCACCAGGTATTTAACACATTCCTTACAAGCGTTTCCAGTCAAAATCTTGAAGTCAGTGGAGGTTTTTAGTATAGACCTAAATGTCAGGCCAGCTTGAAAAATGACACTGGTCTGAAACCCCAGTTAGCAGCTAAGATGATCTCTGATTTACAGCACTCAGTGCCTGCAGTACTCTGGGGTGCTTGTAGCTCTGCTGTTAGATTTGGAAAGAGTTTGCTAGGAAAGGAGCTGAAACATTTGGCCTCAGCCAAATGATGTTGTTGGGTAAAGGTCTCATTCCGTGGTCGTGCTAGAGGTGGATGAGCAGGGGATGCGTAGCTGCAAGCTGTCATCATTTGCTTTTCCAATACCAGGTCTGCACAGAGGAGGCAAAGCTGCCTCCCAAAATGGTGTGAAGCCAGTAGCCTCGAGGAAAAGGGCAGGAATTTGGCTTAGTCTGATAGCAACAGTTCTTTCCTGAGGCTCTACCTGGATGTGGTACAGCTACATCTTCAGAAGGCTGCTCTGCCATATGCTGTGGGACTGCCCTGGGATGCACTGTGTGGAGCTCAGAGGAGAGCAAAGCTGGCATTTTAAAGCCTCTCTTCCCAGAAAAGGATGTGGTTGGACCTCTGCCACTCACCCCACATGGTGAAGCACAGTCACCTTGCTCTTTGGAGGCACCTGCACTTGCTCAGAATTGCCAACAAACCGCCCTGAGGGAAGTGGCTCCAGACAGAGTAACAGACAGAATGCAATGCTAAGTATCACTTCATTAGCTCAGGCTGCAGATTGGATCATTCCACACAGTATCAGAATACCCCAGAAACCTTATTAGATAGTTATGCTGCTAATCAAAAAATTATTAGAAACATGGCAGGGGGGCTGTTTTCTAATAGAAGTTTCCTAAAGTCATCATTTTAGCACAGCTTCCTTTGTAGTTGCTCAAAACCCTGCACAGGCTATAATTAATTCTATTTTGATAGGAACCAGGGAGCATTTCCCATGCTATGATGCTCTTATGCTTCAGAATATTAAAAAATATATGACATGTTGAAGAAATGCAGCCATCTGAGAAAGACCATGCATGAAGATGGTCTCCTAAAAGCTGGTGCTGAGTCGTGCTGGGTTGGGGCTGTGCCTGTGGATATCTTACCCCAAAGCTTCTTTTATGCTGGTGACCTGATGCCATGTCATTCCTGAAGGACCTGTGTGGGGTAAATCCTTATCCATCAGTTGCAGAACTGGTGACCGGGAGCTGATTTTCCTACTTGACATCTGTGGTACTCTGCCTTTCCCTAGAGCTGCTGATGCTGAGCATCTCTGACCCTATTTTCACTTGGTACAAGTCATTAACTGCCCCACACCTCGATGCTTTATCCCAAGAATGATTAGTTATTCACCTTTCTAACGCAGAGAGCCACTGATGGCAAGAGCATTATCACGGGTGAACAATCGCTGACTACACAAGCTTTCATCACTTTAAAGTCAAGCTCAGCCTTTCATGCAAGCTGTTGCATTTCTGTATTTCTATTCATGTTTAATGACCTCAGCACTTGCACTCTGTCTTTGATCTCGAGTCATGCATGGCTGTACTGTGGATGTATTTATCGGGAGGCCACTGTCTTCAGTGCCACATTTTCCTCGTCTGCCCGTGACCAGGTTGATAGCACAAAGCACTTTGTGTAGGAGGCTTTCAAGTTCAAAGCTAGTCTTGCAAGGGCACAGGGAAGCTGTGAAGTCACAGCTAATTTTAGGCAGTCATGACATTCATAGAGTAGGCAGAAATCAAGAGATTGCCCCGTGGAGAGAAAGCCCATCCTAAAGTTTCTGAATGTTATTTACTGGTATGTCATTAAAAAAATAATCCTGTGTTTGTGTGAGGATGATTAACCATTGGAACAAATCATCCAGAGAAAAAAAAAAAATGTATCTTCCATCTGTGAGACGTGCAGTGTGAGCCTGCGCGCCTGCCCACGGCACACCTGCCCGGAGCCTGCTGCCTGCCCAGCCAGGGGCCCTGCTCTGGGGCTCAGCCCCAGCACACAGGCAAGAGAAAGAGATCAGAAACACCAGTAAACAGCACCAGAACCCTCTTCTGTCTCAGCGTGATTCACTCCTTCCTTTTGCTAACTGTTTTACAACACCCATTTTATCATGGCATATAAACAGCAGTGCTCGCTTCTCAGAAATTTTAGCAGAGGTAGAGCTAAAATGGCTTTGTCATTAAAGAGGGAAACACAGGAAGATTCAGAGGAAGGGCTGAAGTGTGGGTGCCTTCTGACAGTGAGAGAAAGAGGAATGATTTAGTGGAATATTACCTCACTGCATCGAACCACTCAATCTGTCCCCATCTGTCACTGAGCACTTGCAGGAGGGTGCTGGAAAGGAAGATGTTGATAGTCGAGTAAATCAACTGGGCTTTTTCCTTTTCTCTTCCTTCCCCTCCCTCATTAAGCCTTGCACACTCACACTACACAGCAGGTCCCTCAGGGTGCAGTGCCAAGGGCGAGGGGACAGCCCCTGGGTGCCACCGGGCTGTAGTGGCCCTGGGGCACAGGGACCAGCTCTGGGTGCCCCCAGGGCAGAGCTGCCCCCAAGAGCCAGTTCCAGCAGAGCCCCAGGAAACTTCTGAGGAAGGAGGATGAAGAGGGAAGATGTTCAGCCAAGCTGCAGTGACTCCAGGGGGCACCTGAGCCAAGGAACCAGCATCACGGAGAGAGGTGAAGCTGGAGCTGAGATGTGAAAGCAAGGAGGGACCTGTTTGGGCTGGGCATCACCAAAGTGTGGCCCAGCAGGGCCATGAGGGGGGCTGCAGAAACCAGGCTGTGCAGGACCTGCCACAGAGCTGCCAGTGGGGACAAAGGGCTTGGCAATGATTTTCCTCCCCAGTAGATCCTAAATACTCAGCAAGACAGACCTTTTCTTACTGTTTGTGCAATATCTGTCTGAACCTAAGTGCTGATGTAAACCAAATCCAAATAGTTGAAGGCTCTGTTGCAATGTGTGAAAGGTTTGTTAGCGACTTTGGAGAGTTTAATGGGAGTAGGGGGGGAGCTGGAATTGTGACAGCCCCACAGTCGGAAATTTTGCAGTTGGATTTGAAGGGGTGGGGGACCTTTCTCTCAAGGTTTCATCCATGTGAGAAAAGAAACTGGAGAGGAAGAAAAATTTAAAACCTACTAATTTTGCAGGATGCGGTGAAATTTTTGGGAAGAGTGAGAATGTTTGCAGCTGCCTCACTGATGCCTTTCCCTGAGCTGACCCTTCTGGTCCCACAAAAGAGGTCCGAGGTGTGCTCTGCTGCCTGGGCTCCCACGTAGCCTGGAGGAGTAAATAAAGGGTGAATCCTGCACCCCTGGAATTAATATCAGCTTTGCTGGTTTGCAAACTCTTTGCAGCAAGAGCCACATCTTCCCGTTTTTGGTGAAAGAGCCCACAAATCTCTGTGTGAAATGACATGAGTGCACTCACATGTCCAAGAGAAAAAGCAAATAAAGAAGATTCAGCCCTGCTTGCTGGGCTGGACCCAGGTCATATTTTTAGTCTGCTTCTGCACTGCGTTGCTGCCTTGGGATTTGCAAAGCCACACTGTGCTTTAAAAGCAGATTTAATCCTTTCTGGGCATTACGATGCTGTGGCAGAGGCACAGCACCAGAGTTTGGGAGACCTGGTGGGATTCCCAGCCTAGGAGGAGAAACACTGCCCAAGCAGTGCAATGCAGAGCTCCTCAGGGGCCCATGGCCCATCCTGTGCTGGGCTGCAGGGCAAGGACAGCATTGCATCCCAGGCTGCAGCAGTGCAGGTACACGCTGAGTACAGCACAGCGCTTGCTTTGTGTGGTCCGTGAGATTTGTAAACTTCTGGGGACAGGGACGTGCCTGTGACATGCTGATACCTGGTGCTATGGTCCAATGGAGCATCAGTCTGGGGTGCTCTGGGCGCTCCTGGCCCGCAATCAACATGCACAGAGTTTCCCAGGTTTTGCAGAGGAGAATTTCTATCCTTTTGACATTGTGCTTGCCTTCATTTTCTGCCCCATTAAGCTGCTCACACTCAGATTTTTGGGAAACCCTGCCACAGGGGGGTTTACACCTGTCCTCTGTGGTTATATTGCTCTCTCCTCCTCTCCTGCACGCTTTGCTGTCACCCTGCATTGTACTCCTTGTCACCAAACAAGCTGCCATCCATCCTCCTCCCTTCAGTGCACCAGGATTACTCAGCTTCAGCCTTTCACATCCAGCCTTTCCCAGCCCTGATGACTGGGCAGAGTGACCCAAAGGCTGCCACCATCCTCCAAGGCAGACATGTCACATGGGGGAACTTGCCCTGCCGAGTCACTGGAATTTATCCTACTGCACTAGGCTGGGTCTGCCTGCACTCAAGGCTCTCCTTGAGAAACCACAGGTGATTTGCTGATGTGCATTAAACTGATCTCCATTCCTGTGCTCAGAATTATTGATCAGTCTAACAACTGTACCCCTGCTGGTTTGCCATTTCATATCTATGTAACAGAGTGAGGCACACTGATTTTGCTGTTATCAAAATTCTCTTGCATTTGCACAGTCTATTCTCTTCCTGCAATCTTCTAATTGCTTCTGGAAAACATGTTACACATTGACAGGATCAAATTCCTGAGACATCTTGTTTAAATCAAGGGATTCTTAACACCTTCTGTTTCTTTTGCATATCCATCTGTGCAGAGACACATCCCAGAGCTACTGGGGCAGGGGGAGGCACTAACAAGGACCTCAGTGTGGGGTCACACTTGCTGGTATCATCCTTTACTTTGGTGGATTGTGCTGATGAGGAAAATTAGCAAAGTACCTCTTAACAAGGAATGTTAAGTGATCATCAAACACACTAGAGCTTTGGGGTCACAACGAGTGTAGCATTTCCCACACCACTTGCAGGAAACAATACCAACAATAACCACTTCTCTTACCTTTAAGTGTTCTCCAAGGAAGTATGCATTTTTTGCTTTTATCTTCCCAAACACCGCAATAACCTTCTGCCAAACTCCTTTATCTCACCAGTTCTCTAAAACTATTATTTGGTTAGGGTGACCTGGCTCTTCTGGACCCATTCAGCTTTGAGTCCCCTTCTTGCCACACAACCAGAATAATTCACTTTTGTGTCACCTCCTCCCTCAAAGACTTGTAACGTTGTTTTTTTGAAGTGGCAGAATTTTCCAGGGGTGAATTGTGGGCGGGAGGATGCAGATGAAGGTGAGTTTCAGCTGGGGCTGCTGGTGCTCAGCAGCAGAGCCTTCCCAGCAGTCCCCCAGGCTCACAGGAGTGTGCTGGCTCAGCCAGCTGTGCACCCTCAAACCCCAAACACCTTACTTCCCCTTTCCTAATAAGCATGTAATCAAATTAAGGCAGCAACTCATTATATGTGGTGCTGCCCTTTCCTGCAAGGCCTCTCTGCTAACTCAAAATCTGGCAATAAACATGGAAACGCCTCCAGTGTGGTGGGATATCAGCATCATTCTATAGCATATCTGTAATATCAATATTCATATAATATTAAAAATTAATGCAGGCATTTCTATTAATAATGAAATTACTGCAATATTAATAAAGTTAAAATACACGTCGGCACAGATCTAAGTGCAGTGAATAAAGGGAAGTGTTTAAACCAGCCTCTCTCTTCACAAGCTGTGGGTATGAGGCTTTTCCCCTGCACCAAGGAGGTTCCAGGGCTGCACAGGTTCTGTTCTATTTTCTCATCTGATTTCTCCTGTGAGGCCCTGTCCCCTTCCCTTCCTTCCAGGCAGGTGAGGAAGCTGTCCCTGGCCTGAGATAATTTCCAGGGTGATTCTGGGGCAAACTGAGCAGCACGGGGGACTGCAGGAAACTTTTTGTGCAAGGGTGGTCTTGAGGCTGGCCACCTTTTCTGTGGGTCATCTTGAGCCATTTGCTGTGCTCCTCAAGACAAAAGCTGGCTCCAGGGAAAGGCAGAAGGGACTGCATGGCCATTCACATTTGGTCACTAGTTTGCCTATAATCAGTACAAAGCAAAGGCAAAGGGTGCCCTCCCAGCCCCTTCCACTGCAGACAGAAATTAAAGGCACTTTCCAGGTGTGCTTGGGAAAAATCATCTCCCCTAGGATGGGAGGAAAGATAATTGATTAGGGCAGAGTTTAGGAAATAATGGGGATGCAAAAGCTTAATCTTCCTTCTAGAATGATTCTCTCAAATCAACTAACCTCCATTGTGAGTGTCAATTAATGGAAATTAAATTACTAAAAGGGGAATCGTAATAATTATTGCCAAGTGAACGTAGTGGGGATGTAGGACAGTGAGGTTTTCCCTTTATCTCTCCTACATCAGCAGGGAAGGTGTGGAGAAGCCCCTCCAGGATGAGGATGGGATAATGCATCTCTCAAAGCTGCACCATCCATGTCCCTGTCCAGGAGTGTCTGCAGGACACAGGAACCTCCACCTGCTGTAGATGCTGTGAACTTTGACCTCGTGTAATTGGGGCTGTTCTCATTACCCAGATAAATGCTTAATCCCACAAGTTAATTGGCACAAATTACAACTACAAAGTTGCTCTGCTCTTGTCTGATGAACTCTCCTAGGATTTCAGTTTGGCAGGTCAGAGGCAGTCCTTAGGTATAGCTGTCCACTCATTTGCAATGATATAAACCAGGGTTACGGCCTTCAGTGGAGTCACTGGTGAATTATGCCAGCAGGAGATGAGAAGCAGGGCTACTGTTTCCTGCTATGGTTCATTTTTTGTGCTCTGATTTAAAAAAATAGAGCAAGAGATGGGACACAGGCACATTTGGACTGCTCCTGCTTTTCCTCTTGATTTTGTGTAAATTGAAGTTCATGGCATTGAGCTTATTTTATGGGGACAGACATGGACAGAAAAGCAGCCCCCACACTTCCAGTGGGTCTCTGCTCTGCAAACTGAGCCTGTGTGTGTGCACAGGGTGTTTGGGGAGCCCCCCTATTCAGTGATAATGGCAGAATTAGAGTTGGGGTTTGGTTTTAAATCTAGATTAGGGGAATTTCTGCAGTGCTGGCATGTCACTTTGAACTCAATAAATGACTTGGCCTTTCAGCAGCCCTTTGGGTTAGTGTTGAGCCCCTCTGAGACTTCAGATCTAATACAGGCACTTTGTACCTGATCACATTAATGCAAACCAGATGTAAAATTACCCTTTAGTGGCACCTCAGTCCTTTTATTTTTTCTCCTGTTACCACTTGCACAGCTGCAAAGGGGGAGGCAAAATACAGAGGCACTGGAGTGGGTACCCGGGGGCTGGGCTGCCTTCAGCTAGGAGGATACCCTGTCCCTCAAGACTTTTATTTCCCTAACACATGCAGAATCCAGGAGGATCTGGTAATAACTAATCCAGTTATTCTTTTCTGTCTCCTGAGGAAGGACGTGGAGCCCAGTAGAAGGTACCTGGTAACTCAGAGGGATGTTTCTCCTCCCAGTTTTACAGGTCTGGCCTGGGTACAGTGTGCTCACTTCTCCAACCCCCCCACCTCCACCAGTAGCAAAGCAGTGATTGTTGAAAGATGAATGACTTCACTTTTCCAGTTCCAGCATATGTTTGCATGTCTGAGAGCAAGGAACATGTGAATCTCACACAAACTGTTGGAATTCCAGCTCTGGGGACTGACAAGTAAATATGAAGTCACACAGTATTTCATAGAAAACCCACAAATCTTATGTTTGCTGGGCTAAAGTTGATCCTTTGAGGCACAAGCCAAGAAAAACCTCATGTGTTATTTACACCAAGATTCCTCCAAACTCTGAAACTGCAGCTTGATTGAGGAGTTCTTTCCTGGTAAACTCCAAGTTTCCCAAGACGCAGCCAGAGGCACATAATCTTTTGCTAAGCTATCCATAAGGAGCTCTGCTAGCTTGGGTGAATCAAGTGTGGGATAACAGATTACACTGAAAAAAAAATGAAAAACCACAATGACAAAATAATGTTATAATATTAAAATAAATCAAATCATACACTGCCATTATTCTGATACAGAATTTTTGCACAGCAAAATTGATACATATACAAGAAGTCAGGCAGCCCATTACAATAAACTTCAGGGTTCCTTTTTTCTTTAATATAAACTACATCTTATAATACATAGTTTGAGATGATCAGGTAGTTTTACACCAATTCAAGTAACAACAACTTCTCATCTTAGAATACTAAAATAACAAAATATTTTAATGCTCTGAATACTGAAATGCTTTGGTTCCACCTGCCACTTTTTAAAAGTGTAAAAACTACATCTATTGGTTAAACCATTACCCTAACTTACAAATAAAATTATATTAATAAAGATATGAAATGCAATGTAAATACAGTTCTTTTGGCAATTGTCATATACTTCACACTCTGCAGTTATCCAACTCTCAGTTCAGGTATTCCAAAGTGTAAAGACGTGGCCAAATTTTTCCAAAACTGGCAATAAACTTGGATCTTTTCATTCTGGGGTTAAACTAGAACCATGAAGCCTACAAAATTATTCAGGAACGGTCAAGCCCCTGCTCTCAGAAAGAGTTTTGCTCTAGCAGGTGTTGTTTGGCTACCCCAAAATGAAAGCACCCTCCCCTGCGAGTCCCTCCTGGAAACCTTGGCCACAAGAGCAGCGTCTCATCTCCAGCTGGTGCTGGTGAGGCAGGAAAGTGTGGAGAAGGGTTTCCCCTGGCAAGTACCCTTTTCTTGTCACAATGAGAGAACGAAAATACTGAGTGGCTCTTTCCAGAACAGGACAGTTCCTTCTAAAAGAAGACATCTTCTTTTCTGAAGTCGGGCAAGCACCGGAACCTGCCGTGGGGAGTCCGCAGGCAGGCCAGCCCCGGCAGGCACGGGCAGGTGTGGTGCATCCTCCGCCCGGAGAAGGGCACCTGGGGACAAAGCAGGGACATCAGTGACAGGGAGAACGACGGTGCTGGTGGCTGGGGGGATGAAATGGGAGGAATAACGGGGAATAAATGGGAATAATGCTGCCCAGTTCCCTCCCTTCGCAGCCAGAGCTCCCTGGCAGCTGCAGCGCAGAGCAGATGGCAAAGGCAGCCCCCTTGCACGCCCTGGTCCAGCCATGGTTAAGAGCAGGATGTTAGCAGTCATGTTGCTGTGTAAATCTATGTCTGTGACACATGTTCTCCATTTACTCCCGTTTCATAAAGGAGTTTGTTGTGAAACTACACTGGCCTTTAGCATCACGTTTTGCGGTGCCACTGTGCAGGGCTTTCCGCGTGTCCCGAATCCTGCTTGGTCACGCAGCACAGAGCAGGACCTGGGAGCCTTGGCATCCCGTGGTAATCAGGCTGGAAGGGACCTCTGCAGGTCACCTTGCCTGACCTCCCTTTGAGCAGGATCCTTTTCACCACAGGGCAGAGGTTTCTCATTTCATCCCACCCTCCTCCAGCCACATTGTGCTGCAGGGAGCGCATATGGAGTACATTAGACAAATTTAATTGTGCCATGACATGCACACGCACTGACAATCTTCAACAACTTGGTCACAAGCTCTGTCTTGCAGGAGCCAAGCAGGACAGACCAGTGGGAAACATCTGGGAGCTGTGGTGCTGCCAACTGGCAGCACACACTGAGCATTCCCTGGATACCGCAAAGGAGGCACAGAGGTACAAAGCCACAGCTACCAGCCAGGCAGGCAGCCCTAATTCCCTCACTTCCAGATTTCTGCGTGGTTGAAGCCTAAAATTTTAATATTCCAAGATTTTCTTGTGTCTTTAAGAAAGTCCCACACAGTCCTCTGTGCATGTTGCCAAGCACCAGCCTGACCCCAGTGACACTCACTGGGTGCAGGAGGTGGGCAGGGGGCTCACCTCCCCTGCAGTGCCCTGCCCAGCACCATCTGACGAGCAGCCCGAGGGCAAGGGATGTTGTGGGTTTCCCCATGCCACCCACCACAGCCCCTCTGCTCCAGTGTGAGCAGAGAGGCCACCACCACACGTGCTGGGGGCTCCCCATGGGAACTCCCCCCTGGGTGCCCCCACACAGCACTGCAGCAAAACCCCAAACCTGAGCTCGCAGCCTTCTGACAACTCGGGTGATTTATTCAGAACATCCCCTTGCTGCAAGGAAATGTTCCTTTCAGCCAGAGTCCCACGCTGCCAAACCTCACCTGCCTGGCCCTGCCTGCAAACCCTGCCTCAGACCTGGCCTTGAAATTCCAGCTGGGACTGCTAATGGCATCAGTCCATCACCATCTAGCTGTGGAGAAGGAAACTAGAAGGTGGAACCCCAACTGCCAGCCATCTCCTCCAGTTATCTCCCAGCTCCTCTGGATGTCCCCGAGGTGCCATGGTCATGGTGGTGCCTGCTTTTGACCTATCCTGCAGGTAAATGAAAGGTTTTGGTGATCAGGGCACCCAGCTGCTCCTTGCACAAGTATTTACAAGAGAGGAACCACTGAGCAAACCCTCCATTCTTAAAATAACCTCATTTCACGTTCTCTAGTAAATCAATTTGCTTTGTATTTCTCGGGAAGATCAGTGGGGTGAGGAATCAAAAATCTGAAATTAACCTCATAAAGCTTATAAACATCAATGACTAAGTCTGGAGTGGACAGGCATCTTCTCTGATTGTAATTATGCAGGCAATCAGCTTGAAATATATCAGACAGCTTAAATTATTGCCCAATAACAATAAGCTCATAAAACCCTCTAGAAGACAATTTCTCTTGTCCTAATTCCTGGTAATGGAAAGAGCCCTTACAAGAAAAGCCTGCTACATTACATAGTAAAAATGACAATTTGGTCCCCAGTATCACAGCAGAAGTTTTAAAAACTTAACTGCAATAAAATACAGCCTTTAACTTCCTAAAACTGAGAGAATAAACTGTAGATACTGAGCTGAGAAGCCAGGCCTTGGATGAAACAGAGAGGCAGCTAACTGGCTGCACATTTGTGATCTGAATTTATTGCCTTGTATCTTCCACTTGTGGTGAGTCTTGGGCTGCTCTTCCCTGAGGATGGCTCTGCAGACCACCAGGTTCTCGAGCTCCCTGGTAACATCCCATTCTGTCTTTTGTGTTTTAAATAAGCAGCTTTTTTTCATGCTGCATAACAGATACATAATTACACAGCCTTAAATAAATGCTCTTGTTAAAATCATTGCATTAATAATACAGTGTGTGTGTATATATGTATACATACCTATATATTTGAAATTAATGGGTAGAATAGAAACAAAGAGAGCCTGGGGGCACTTTTCTCAAGTCTAAATGTGTATCAACACCTTCTCAATGCACCAGGTGTCCCAACACCAACTGGTGACATTTTTATTATGCTTGGTGACAGGATCTTGTCCACTGCCACTGGGGTGGGTGGCACTTGCTGAGTTCCTGCACACACCAGAAAGGGTTGGCCCAGCTGGGCTTGGGAGCTGCTAATGCTGCTTCAGATTGCGTTACAAAACAAAGCAGCAACAACAAACTAATGAGGAAACAATCTGGGGAGCGTGTAGTGCTTTCATCTTCTGATTCTCTTCAGCATAATTCTGACAGTAATGCACTTCCTTACGTAGGTACCCTCACTGCTGCTCCCACACAGATGCAGATGCCTGGATATTGCAAGGAAGGGGAGGTTTCCCTGCCTTTCCACCACGTGTAGGTTTTATGCCGTGTGACATACAGCTCAGGACACCCCTCCAGCCCCACAGCCCTGCTGGTGAGGCACTCACTCTGTGACTCAAGGGGTGGCACTCCTCTCCCAGGTTTCCCATCGGGGTGCACATCCTCAGGCTGCGGATCCAGAGGCTGACGGCGCAGCACATCCCGCCTCCGCACTGCTGGTCTCGGTCGCAGGCCTGCAGTTCAACACAGCATTGAGCAAATTAAATGAATAATAAATGTAGTCCAGAAATAGGACAGATCAGGTGCTCAGGAGCTGCCTCTGGCACCCCTAAGTTATCATGGCTCATTAAGGCTGAATAATAAGATTTGAGGCTGATTTGCAATACTTGTGTCTCCCATGGATTGGAACGTGTGGGCTCCTGGCATGTTTTGGAGTTGAGACCAGGTTGTTTAAAGCCAGGACCACACACAGAGCTGCTCTGGGCTAAACCCAAGACTGCCAGTGATTTACAGTCCCAACTTCTGAGCACTGCTAGACCATGGCACATGCCACTCGCTTTCCCAGCTCCCAGACCGGTGCCTGAGTGAGCTCAGGCAGGATCAAGGACCAGCCACACTAATCTTGTCATCAAAAGAGTCACCAAAACAGTCTTATGGAGAAGCTAAGACAGGAAATTATCCATTAATTCAATGATTTTTAGGTAACTACCCCTTCTAACTTCATATGATAATATCATGGTTATGAGTGCCCTTGCAAGACTGCATGACAGTTTTGTTAGGGAAGTCCAAGTGGAAGTAGCTAAAAAAAAGTTTAAATATGGATTCTGTGGTTGTTATCTAGAATTACACATAGCTAAAAGAGGTCTTAGGAAAAGCTTTGCATAAGTGTCCACATCCAAAAAAAATGCAGCTGTGGTAGCATTCCCCTTCACGGGAGGCAAAAAAAATATTTCAGCCACTTACCCAATACAGCTTAGACAAGCAAAAACCAAAATGCAAACTAGTGGGTATGTTTCAAAACCCACAAACCATGAAGAGCAGTTGACACATTAGAGTTTGAAAACAAGTTACTGTACAGCTTTCAGTTACTTTTTAATCAAAAGCTTATATAGATTTAATGCAAAAACCAGTCTCCTTCCTGCAGTGAGAAATGCCATCAGTTAAAGGCTCTGCTTACACCCCGAGTGTAAGTGTGATTAGCTCACTGCTCTGGGTGTCTGACAGCAGCAGTGAGAGACCAAAGGCAGCACTACGTAAATGATGATAACAGCTCTGGGGAAGGCACATATCAGAGCAAACATTCTCTTGAGGGGAAAAAACGCACTGATCTTACCTTGGGATTTACACGATAAATGACTTCAGACTGTACTCACTGGGTAAATATTGCACTGACCAGCAGAAGCCAGATCAAAATACGTGTTTAAAGAGCAGTCAGTAGTTTAGGAAGAAGCTGTTGCATTAGGATCACTGTTAAATATTGTGTGGGACCCAAACAGCTCCTAACACAGAGCTCTGTGCTGCAGGTCAGCCCAAACACAGAGCATTTGCTTGTAAGACTAATATGGCCATAAAGGTACAACTCTAGCCTACCAGGTAGATAATATTCACTTTCTAATCTCTCTCTTAAAAAAAAAAAAAGCATTCTGATGATATTGTTTTGCCCCAGTCACAAATAAAAAACTCAGGTCCAGTGATTTTGGCTGCCCTCAGCACACCGGTCCCCACTGCTCACCTGGGGTCACAGGCTCTGCTATTTCTCATCTGTCAGCTCCTGACTCCTTTTTTTTTTCCCTCAGTTATATATCTCAAACTCCATTCATCTCTGTGGGAGTGGTCCTGGGGTGAAATACCACTCAGTTGAAAAACCCACCTATGTTCTACCAAGCAAGAGTCTCCACTATCTGGACTGAACAATTTCTTTCCTAAACTCACACACACATATTTACATCTGGCAGAACTTTTAAGGCTCCCTTTCCAAAAATGTATGACAGGTTTTGAAAATATTCAACCCAAGCGTTCCTGCCCACACCTTATCTGCAATGTGTAATTCCTGCTGCTACTCCTGAACTTCCCCAAACACCACACCAGCACTTCATTTAAACACAGTTTTCTGGAAAATCAGCCCAAGAATATGTCCCAGGTGAAATGCCAGCTGCAAAGGCAACAGGTGTCAGCACGAGAACCACCACTGAAGTGAGGAAAGTTTGAAAAAAGTCCTTAAATTAAAAGGAAAAACACCTTTCAGGCTCAGAGGTTGGGGAACACCTACGTCAGCTCTCATCTGAGATTTGTCTGTTCATCAAAAGCCAAAAAAGCATCAAAGTGGTTTAAGCAGAAATTCTCTGCAATAGTTAACAAAGTAACATTTTCCAGTCCTAATCTATTTTTACTTTTTTGAATCTGCCTTGTCCTTGATCTATTATTCAGTGCCTCACAATTACTTTATTTAATGGATTAATTATTCTTTAAAGGTGTAGCCACTGCTCTAATAACAGATAAACTGCTCCTTTGTTGCTGGGAATATTTCTACTTAAAGAAAACTTGAAATCCTCAAATATTAAAAAATTCCTTCACATTCTCTGTTCTAAAAAAAAGTAATCAGTCCTGGGAGCTGATCTGACTTCCAGAGAATGCCCATGAGCTGTTTCATGGAGTTCAGGGATCTGGACAGGCAGCCTGGACAGGCACAGAGAAATCCACTGCTGTGCGTGCAGCTTGTGATGCTTACAAAAGACGTGTAAGCTCTCAAAGGAATGCAAGGGCTGAGTTATTAATCCAAAGCAAACACTTAAAAAATCATTTTCCTTAAAAGTGATGCAACGCTTTGAGTTAAAGAACGTCTTTAGGAAAAGGAGTATTTTCACAGCCAGGGTAAATCTTGAGGCTGAAAACAACAACAACTGAGACTTGTTTGCAAGGGGTGGGTATTGAGGGGAAAAAGCAGCACGATCATAGACAAAGAAGCAAAAAGAAGGAAAACAGCGTTTTCCGAGGATTGTAATCCTGCCCTGTACACGGAGGGGCTGGAGGAACTTGGGGTGCAGTGGGCAGTGCAGTGCCCTGAGCCAGACCCTCTCAGAGAAGGTTTGGGGACAGCTGGGGCTGCATGGAGGGAGATGGGAATCAGCTCCAGCCCTGGAAATGCACCAGGAATCTCTGCACGCTCCCGGACCAGCCTGGAGACACCCCTCGAGACCCGACATCCCTCACCCCAAAGGAACAGACCCCGCGTTGTGGCATCCGCTCACCTCAGAGACCCACGAGCATTGCCCACCACAGAGACTGACACGTCCTGGCATCACTCACCGCAGAGAGACCCCCAGGCTCTGATACCACTTAATGCAGACCGACCCGCAGCTCCGGGCATCCCTCCTCCCCAGAGAGATGCCACGTCCGGTATCACTTCTCGCAGAGGACCCCCAAGCCCTGTCACCTCTCATCACCTGGCACTGCTTTCCCTCCCACGTCCTCGTTGTCACTTGT